>JACAXG010000027.1:6290085-6397464 GCA_018881555.1 Amblyornis subalaris | reverse complement strand
CMAARSCMARSCYWAMMAWWARGRAAAAAAAAAAAAAAAACAAACTACGTGAAATTATCCGGTATCCTCTCTGTAGAAAGAGAAATAGGAAACACTGGTGGAGAAAGAACAGATCAGAGGGCACAATAAAGCTATTGCACAGAGGTAAAACAGGACAGAAGAAAATGTGGTGTGGAGAATGAGGGACAGTGGCGTAGGGCAGTGAGGCTCTATAGAAAGTATATCTTCAGTGCATGGTGCTAGGAAAGAGAGGAGAGAGGCAGAGCTGGCGTGAAATGAGAAAAGGAAGAGAAGGGGAGCACAGGCTGTGTTAATCTGCACATAAACCCCTGGCAGGAGGGACATAAAGAGAAGATACGTTGATGTGGCTGCAAGGAACAGAAGTAATCATGGGTGTTATATATGCATTCTACTATGAAAACAGGAAAGGTRCGATTTTTAAAAAACAATACTTTTCTATCGTAGATCGACTTTTGAGTTGCAACAGGTATAAAAGAGCTTTATCTATAAAAGTTGGAGAATTATATTAGAAGGAAATAGAAGTTTCTGCAAAACAGAAAAGAGCTTTTCCTAAAGTCAAGGGCAGAACCAAAAATAAAATCCATATCTCAAAAGTCTGAGATGAGAAGACAGAAAGAAAGTCTGAAAGCAGTAGAATTATGTAATCCCCTCCTCTGTTTTTCAAGTTCCACTTGAACCTCAGATTGGTTTCTTGTGCCCCACCCCCCTTCATTGGCAGCTGTTTCAGGATCTCACCGCTTTGCTGGTTAATGACCTTTTGCTAATTTCCAATTTCCTGGCATTTCTAATTGCTGATTTGTATTTGGTTCTTTCAATTAAGTGATTCTTTTTCCTCCCTAGAGCCTCATTTCTTTCACACCTCTCTTCCCACCAGTATTTACAGATATTATCCACCCTACTTTGTTTTGGTAGGCTAAAAAAAGGAGAACCTTGTTCTTYGCTGACTTTGGGCTTTTTTCTTGATCTTCCTCAACTGTTCCAGTTGGAGCCCATTTCTGCAGCACATGAGTGACCAGATCAGCACTCAGTGATGATGAGGTTGCCATGCCCTGTATTTTGAGATCTGCACTGTGCTGTCTCTATGAGAGGTACCTTTCTTTTACAACGTAGAATCATGTTTGTAATTTAAGGAGCTCTTGTGCTGCTTTGTCTTTCACTTTGATGTGGTTAGCAGGAATGTTTATGCAAGCTGTGATGTACATGTACATCATAAAAGCCTAATAAGACTATGTTCTTAATTTTTTTGTTATAACAATTACATACAGCAGTTATAATTGCTTTCCAAAGTTATCAAACAAACATAAAGTGTTATTGCTTCAATGTTTTTCTCTATAATATCATATTAATTTTCTCAAAATTCATTGCTTGGAATATAATTTTGGGCAATGGCTAAAGTACCAGAAGGATATTCTGAGAATGTGGCAGGTATGGAATTGATTTCCAACGTGGAAAACCTCTTCTTGTGCTCTCAGGCTCTTTGTTGAGACAAGGTGTAATTTAGAATACGGTGTTACCTGGTGATGTTGCCTTGGACCGTGGTTATGTAGGCAACGATCTACTACTATACTGGCACTTTGTTTTTTTGTTTCTTCTGGATGGTGTCTTGCAGTGTTTCAGCTGAAGCCTCAGCCATAATGGGCAAAGTACTGGAAGTATTTCCTGTGCCTCTACTTGCAGTGCTTTAGTTAAAATAATSTGTTTTTCTTTGACTTTTTTTTCCTAGTGCTGCTTCTTAACAAGTAAGTAATGGGGTTTACTTTTGTATATATTTCTTGTCTATAATATTTTGCGGTTGTCTTCAAGTTTACATGCATACTATTTGTTTTTGTTGTTGAAATAATTGAGCAAAACTAATATTTTTGTCAGCTCTGTACCAACCTTCTATTATTTTAATCTGAACAGTTTCCCTAAGGTGTGTTGCAAGTCCTTTTCAGAAGTGGCTGACAAAAGTCATGCTAAAGCCAGAGTATCTGCATCTTCTTCTCCCCAGCATTTAAGAAGCTCGAGATCAAACAAGAGAACTTGTTGTGGCCTTACTAGTTCAAAATAAAGTTATCTATAACTTAGTATTTTGTCTCCTWTCAGAGTGCACATATGTTCCATTCCCACTTATTCTCTAGGGCCTCTCAGCTCAGGGAAGTCCCTGGCCAGACTCACAAGCTTCATGTCCTCCTTCTTCCACCAGAGTGGGAAATGGATCAGTCCATCCTTGCTCCCTACCCCCAGATTTTATGGGCCTCTAGCAGGACCGTTTGGAGGGGAAATGAGGATACAGTATGGAGAGGTGGGAAAAGTGCACATTGTTGCATCACAGAAAGTATACAAGTCTTGAGGAATGGGCTAGKTGGGATTTTGCATTTCCAGTTTGTTGAAAGAGAAAATTCTTGTTTTTCCAGTTGTTCCCRAAGATGTTGCTATAACTGTCTGCCACTTAAGGGTCACACACACAGAAGTATTAACATGGGAAAAAGATGAATTTGCATTTTTAAGCAGACACACGAGTATATATTGGCAAATAAAACAATTCAGGAAAAATACTTTTTAATATTGCATTGTCATAATCTTTGCAACCTGCCTGACAAATTATCTTCATAACCTTGCCCAGCCAGTATTAAAATTTAGATCAAGAGGAGGAGGTATTGCATTGAAATTGTTGTTTGCTCCGTGTGCTTGCATTCAGATCAAGCCCTCTAATACAACRGCCAAATGAAATAAGCTTGGGTCAGTCACACAACTCCAGTGTGTGTTTGAGCTGAAATACTGCACTTCATCTGCAGTGTAATTCCATTTGTGCTATTACATAATTAAATTGAGACTTGAATCGTGCGTTTTAAAAGATTATGTGACCATATGCAGCTTGAACAAGGGCCAACTTTTGAAATAGTGCTCTTTGCACAATGCCTTTCTCTTACATTTGTTGAGGGTTGGTTTATTTGTTGAGGGTTTTTTTTAGGGAGGTGTAGATTTTGGGGGGTTTTGTTGTTGTTTTTTTGGGGGGTGGGTTTTGTTTATTTTGAGGGGTGTGGTTTTTGTTTTTTTTCTGTAATCAGAACTGAATGTTGGCAATGGTTAATGAATTGATATGATCTAAGCCTGCAGTACTTCTTTGTATAATTCAAAATCAGCTTCGGGAGAGGAAAGGTGGAAAAAAAAACCCAAACAAACAAAAAAACCCAACCCTGTGAAGCCCCAAATGTGTAAAGCATGAAATAATGACACTCCCAYCCATATGGGAATGTAAACTAAAACTGCAGAATGTGCTTTTATCAAATCATACTCTTAATTAGGTTTTAGGAGAATGCTTTATAGTCAAGGTTTTGTTGAATAATTTAATTATGAAACAGTACACCTGATTTTCAAACTAAGCCAGCTGATACTGCCTGAGATAATCAGCATGAACAACTGAATTTAACATACTCCTGTGAAGACTAGTGTTTTGGGGGGGAAAAAACCCAATCCCCTCAAACAAACAAAACAATCTCTCACTTTTTTTTTTTTCCTTATGAAGAACTTCGCCTTGCAAACTTTTTGGAGTGGCCTGACATGGTAAATTGTGGCATTTGATCAGAGCTGGGTGGTGAAATTAATCTGTTGCCACAAGATGTAAGAGGGAAATTGTGGTTGATGGTGAAATTCCTTGAATTCAGTTTATTTTTGTTAATTCAGTCCTGAGTTCATGAGGTTTCAGAACTACCTAATCTGAGCATGACCTCTAGCCTGCATATTGCTTGTAACCCAAACCCTGAGCTCCACCCAAAAACTGACCCAGCTCCAAACACAGCTTCTACAGACCCCTACCAAAATAAGAATAGAAGTGGTGGTGTTAGTGAGGCTTTTGAGATGGACTCAGTGAACAGATAGAGCACATCACCTCATCAGAATATGTTAATAGCAGTCATTGTTGCTGAGAAAATAAGATGGATTAGATTTTATTCTGTTTTGTTGGGGCTTTTTTTGGGGGGGGAGAAAGAGGGCTAGCAGAGTGTACTATTAGCCAGGTATGTCTGTATTCCCAGGCATGTTCACATGGTACTGGAGCTTGTAAAGCTTTAATATAATCAAATATATGCCCAGAATCATGGGGCACAATCAGGGTGGAACAGGTGATGCCAGCAGCTTCTCTGAGCAGAGAACCTTGCTTTGCATTTCCAGTGGTGCCATGTCTAACAAATACGGACAGCACTGGTCACTTTAACAACTTGCAGTTTGATGGACATAAAAGTGAAAGGTTTAATGAAGGAAGCCTTTATTCTGCATTTAATTTCTGCTATAATTTTTGCTCTAAGTCTGCTCAGGTTCATACAATAGCATTTGACTGGATCCAGAGAAGGTTAGGAGACAATACTTTGGGAAATGAACCACCTTTCTCTAGCTGCTTATTCTTGAGCCTGCAACCTCTTAGTGAATGCGGTCACACTTATGGAAGTGTCTTTTATTAATTTCTCGTGTCCTACAGATATATCCTGTAAACTTTGAGTAGTTGTATCATTTCACCTTCTAGGATGCTATCTTGTCATAAGCAGAAATGTGTTACTAGGGAGGAGGTGGATGCCTAGTTTAAATATTTTATTGTTTCTTGGGAATGCAAAGTACATGAGCACTGCATGAGCAAAACAGTATGATGTATTGAATTTTTAATTTCAAGCAATGGGCTTGTTACCGGTAACCTGCATGTTGGTAAGAGGTAAGGTCTCCACTATTCAGAGAAATCTTGGATTTGAAAGTTGAACTATGCATAAATGCAGTTCCATAGTTCCTCTATTTGTGGCTGTAACAGTGGCCACAGTAATTTAACAGTAATTTAATGGCCCTCACATTGCATTTATAGGACTTCTGTTTGTCTTAAATAAAGAGACAGCTCTGCAGGTCACAGTGTCTGAGCTAGCAAGATAATGTGTGCCATTGTCTTCGTGAAAGTCCTCTAAGGACTATTGCACTCCCATGGGTGCAATGCAATCCCAGCGGGGGACAAGATGGCCTGGTGGCCGTGCCCTGTGATATGGGAATGTGTGTGGGGGGACTGGGAACCCCAGCTATGGTGTGCTCTGCTCTCATACCCATGCCAGCAATAGCAAACAGAAGAGACTTCTCCTGGATTCTTTCTACATAATTTCAGGTGCTTCACTGAGGCAGGTATTTAAGAAATTAAAGCTACTTGGTACTTTCTCTAATCAGTGGGGAAAAACAAGAATGATTTCAGTCAGGGCAACCCTAACCTTGGGGTGACTGAATCAGAGGAGGCAGAATGTGACATGTGCCTTCCCCTGTCCTTGGTTTAATACCGGACCTTTTTTCTTGGTGTGGTCTCATTTTGTCATGCACCAATTTCTTGATCTGGCTTTCCTGTTTTTATTAACTTACAGCTCTACAAGAAGATTGCTATTCTTTTGTAGCAAAATATTCACCTTCTTGGAGACTTCAATGCTATTATTATTATTGTCATTATTATTTCTATTTTTATTAGTGTTATTTTTATTATTATTCTGTACTGTAGCTTGTACATTTTACAGTGGTGGTGTCAATTGAAAAATATTTTATCATTGATTTTATTTTTTTTCCATTTGAATGATGTTAGAAGTGCAGATAGGCAGTTAAAAATCATTTCATGTGCTTAGTATACCAATCCATGGATGGCAGTGGGGAGTGCACAGGAGTAGTAGATGTTATTGCAAGGCTGGAGTCTTCTCCTTGTTTCCACTGAAACTTTAGTTTTTCTACTGATCCTCTATGGATTTCTTTTCATAATTTAATTTCACTAAATTTAGGCAATTAGGTGATTACTATTCCTGTTTGCAGCTTAAAACTCTTCCAGTGGATATTTTTTAAAGTGTCTACAGATTCTCATGAGCCATTCTGCACAATGCAGAAGGAATGATACATTCATGAATAAAGCAAGACAGCATATCACTGAAAATTGGAATACATTTGATGTAGATATATGTTTAATCTTACCACAGGAAAAGTAAGAAGCCTGCATTATTATGGCTGGAATGAATGAGTCCTAATTTATCTTTTACGTACAAGTAAAAAGTTTTCCTCTACTGAGTGTACAGACAAGGTGAACTATTTGTATTCTAGGACTTGACATTGGCACTGCTGCCTGATAATGCTGCTTTCCAGAGTGCTGGCACGCTCCAGCCTGGGGACCCAGCTGATCCTGCAGGTGAGGCAATAGCACAGGCTGAGCTCACTGCAGATTCTTCATTAAAGTACACAAAACTTCTGCCCTCACCAGAGGAAGCAAATAATGAGGTAGTTGAAGTTGAATCAGTAATGTTTTTTCCTAAAAAGACAATATCCCTAAGAAACCAAAACTCAGTACTACAATACCTGCTAAGGATACAACAAGCCCATACATATTTTTAGTTTCACTTGTCCTTTCTCTCACGAGGAGCATTGGTCAAAAATAATCTCCTAACTTAAGATGCTTTGGTTATTCCTAGAAGGTCACCCTGTTCTTGTTCAGTTGTTGGTTTGTGTATTTTTTCTGCTTAATCTGGAACAACATTAAAAAAAAAAAGTCCAATTACAATTTCATTAATCTTTTTAAGATTGCTCTTGTGTGCATAGGAGTGTTGTAAACATCTTATAAACTGGTGCAGCTGAGTTGTACTCTAGGTTATTCCCAAAGTTTCATAGCTGTATTTTCAACACTTTTTCACCATACTAAATACAGAAAACCATCACATTTTTCCAAGCTTTGCTTGAGCTAGTTAGATTTCAGAGGTTTATCTAGTCATTATTGGTCTTTAAATACAGTCATCATCATAAACGCCCCTCTGTTTCCGTTTGCTCTGCAGAGGTCAAAAGACGAGGTTGGTTTATGAGCTTATTCTGCCATGTGTCACTATCGGCAGCACAATAGAACAGCAGGATGGAGAGGCAGCTCTCACCTCTCCATTTATTACTCTTGTCAWCTTGGAAAGGATTTTTTACCTTGTGAAAGGCCCATCAGCAATGAATCAGTGAAGTGAAGACGACAGTTGATTTGTGAATTCAGATTATATAAAGTGACTAGGCTTCAGTGGACTGTGTAGATAAAGCAACTGTCATGATAAGGTGGCATGTGCAATTCCACAAAACCAAATTTATTGCACATTTAAGGAAATCATCCTATTTTAAAATGCCATAAATTTGAAATTGAGTATAAGTTATACCCTTGAATTTTGATTTATATTTTGAATATTTTTAATGTGATGCTAAGTAGCATAAATTCAATTCTTGGAGTTTATGCATTCCTTTTTTAAGGGTCATTTTGACTTTTCTTCTGAATATGTTATCACATTCCTGATATTTTATTCCAAGCAGAAAAATCRCTTTACTTGATATTTAAACTTAATAAACATCAGCAAAGATCAAACTATGATGGCTAGAATAAGACAGGCAAAGTTTATGGAGAAAAGAGAGGGGACGCAATTTTCCTCCTATAGCAACATACAAACACACACTTATTAGTAGCAAATGCTGTGTCTGTGTCAATATGTGTTTCCAGGTCATTAGTGATATAAATGTCTCTCAGGTGTTTAATAGACAAAAGCGGGTAATTTCACGGCCTCACAGCACTCATTCATTTGACCTTTTCTGTAGTGTCGATCCTTAGCACTCGTAAGGCTTTGCATACAACTGCAGATTCCTTCAGCACTCCCACTCTCTGGACTCTGTTGGGATTTGGGACTGGCATCTCGTGCTCCAGATCGTGGGACTTTTCAGTGGTGTCGTGAAATTCCAGAGGTTTTGTAGAACAGTGTTTCGTTCGGGGTGGAATGTCCGTATGGACCCGTGGAGTCTGAAGCCACGTAAAGGGGAAAAGGTCCTGGCACAAGACATAAGAAAATGTTGCGAATAACTGCCCTCTTCTTGGTGGATGTACAAAGCACTGTGGAATATCCATTACCCGTTTTAAGAGCTGCCAAATGCTATAGGATTAGGCGAGGAATAAGCAGYCTTTTCAAAATATTTCATGACAGCTTTAGATAAAAAAGACTTTTATATTTTGAACATAACACCTGCCGGACTAGCTCAGATTTGGATGGTCCCTCTGACATTGGTCTGCACCAGATGCTTGCAAAAAGGTGCAAAGAAATGGACAGCTATGGAAAAAGTGTCAATTGGGGATTTTCTCCTTAAACCAATGCATCTAGCAATGGGCTTATGCCCTCAACTCTGAGTTTTAGTGTCACTTATAAATGTCTTTTTCTTTTCTGGTCTAACTGTAGATGTTCTTATTATTCACATAAATGTCTAAGCCTTTTTGAATCCTGCTAAGCTCTTGGCTTTAATAATATCTTGTGACAATGAGTTCCACATGTAAATTTGCTAGTATATAAAAATACATTTCAGTGTAGATTTGCTGCCTTTAATTTCACTGAGCACTCTTTTCAAAGTTTGGAGCTTTTAAAACCCCAAACCTTCAGAAGGCGCACACAGCTACAATAATGACTTTAATATGTTTCATTATTTATTTTTCTTCTTGCTTTAAAGTCACGAAACAAGGAAGTTCACAGGGTCTACAGGCCATCTTAAGACAGACTCTTATTCTCTTACAACACATCTGGGCCTATAATGTCACTTCAGAGAGACGCCTCCTCTCATATCACAGTCCTGCAGAGTTTAGCAGAGAGTTTCTGCCTTAGCTCTGCCTGTTTTGTTGATTATTAAAGTTTCAGTCTGGACTTTAGAAAGCAGCGTACTTCAAAGAATTGTTGGTTTGCATAAGCGTCCACATGTTTGGACACTTACCAAACATATGGGTTTTTCTGAATCGCCTTTGCCCATAAAATGAGATGGACATCTTGAGCAATTAGATTTTTCCTCTGAAATTCTTAATATCAGCAAGTCACAATCTTTAGGTAAATGTGAACAAGGATTAGTTTAAGAGTGGCTGTTGTTTACTTGACAGCTTATTTAAAAGTGTTTTTTATTTAATTGCTTGACTGCCTTCTTAGAGGTTAACTATGCCTGTACTGGCAAGGATATGACTTGTCATATTTTATTTTTGTATCATTTGGATGCTGAACTGATGTATGTGAATCTGAAAATGACTCCTTTGGAGAGAATTTCTTAGGAGGTGTTGTGGCCAGAAATCCCTCCTGGCATGCACCAAATCAACATTTCCTAAGTATGTTCTAGGCAGAGCGAGGCTCTCTGATGTGGTGCAGGCTTCTGACCTTCCAAGCAAGGCACCGCTTCCACAGGTTTCCAGGCTCCAGATGGCAATAAAACCTGGGGTAAAACTCCACCTCTGTATTTTAATGGGAACATTTAAACTGCCTTCTGATTTCTCCATGATACCTATGAAAGCATTTAGAAAAAGACCACAGTGCCCCAAAACCTCTGTAGCTTGTGGCCCTTTTTCTTGTGTGGTGTCACCAGCCAGAAGGATCTGGCACATGTGCCCTGGTTGGCATTTTGGTTTCATTTGTGCCTGAGATGGGTTTCCCATCATTATTCCCATGCTTCAACTGTAACTGCACATGCTGGAAAACTGCAGCACAGGAACAGAAGTATGGGTTAGAAAGAAGCTTCAAACACTAGAAAAACAACCCCAATAATCCTCAGGACTATGAGTGCTCTGTTACTTAGAGACAAGGATACAATTTAACTGGAAAGWGTGTAGAAGGTGCTAGAGTCTCTCATACTAGATCGAGGAGTTTCAGGTTATCTGAAGAAACAAATCTGTACATCAGATTAGACTGAATTCTGTCGTATGGGTTGTTTACTACACTTGCTAGGCTGTAGTGAGTACTGGAGAGACTACTTGTCATTTGCATGGTTTTGAAAATCAAAAACGACAAGATTAATAGAGATCTTTGCACAAACTGTTGAGAGAATTTGGAAATTTGCAAAGCAAGTCAGCCCTTTTCACCAGTTTTCACTGGTTTTAAACTAAATGGTATTTATTAAAAGAGAGAGAGGAAAGTCAGAGGAGACTGGTCTGCTTTGTGAAGGACAGTCCATAAACTTGCCCTTAAAGCTGAAGGCATGCAAGAGTACAAGTGTCACACAGAGCACAGCATCCTTCCATGTTTGCTCCTTGTGTTTGCAGTACTTGGGATCTGTCCCTCTGAAACACAACAGCAACTGCACCGTGCACTGTACAGGGGACCACAGAGCTGCTCTTTGGCCCCGGAGGTTTGCAGCTGGAGTGACACAGCAACAGCATGAGAGGGGGTGAAATGAAAATGTACTGGTCAGGCTAAAGAGGTGGAAAGTAATTTTTCTCTTCCTGTTGGCATTTTGACAAATCACTTGACAAAAATCTTTGTTTCTTCAAACAAAGTGTGCCCTTTTTTTTTTTTTCTTTTCCTTTAAATCTCATCTTGTGTTAGAGTTGCTCTTCAGCTGAAGCACAGTCCTGTGCTGGAGAGGATAGATAGGGCAGCAGGCTGGATGTTGCCACTAGAATGTAGGTAAATGAGAAAACACTTGCTTCTCTTTTTAGGGGCTGGCAGCTTTGAAAACTACCTTTCATGTGAATATCAGAAACTTTATTGCCTTGACTTGGGTGACCTCATCTACTAGAATGAAGTCATTCATTGAGCCAAGAAAGACAAACCTTCGTTCCAGAGAATTAATCAAGTCCATCAAGTGCTCTGCTTACATCTTATCTCCAGCCAGTGAGAGAGCAAGCAGTTAAAAACTTGACAGCCACCAGATAGCCTCCTGTTCTTCATGTTATGCTAACATCAAAAAGGAGCAAAGAGGCTTCCAAAAGCTCAAACTTGCTACTGGATAAGCACAGCTTGACATAATTTCTGACTTGGGGATTACATTGTTTCAAATCAAGGTATTTCTTAGAGAACAAAAACATGGCATTCCAGTGAACTTTAGCTTTTTTTAAAAAAAAACTATTAACTCTGCCAGATAGGAATGCTGAGCACATAATTGCTCACCCTGCCTTTTCATCCCAAGCTATCGCAGAACCCATAAACATTCCAATTAGGCAGCCAATTAAAATGAGAAAGAGCCCTCCTGAATTATACAGCAGTTGGAGGCTGTTCTGCCTTTCTAGTTGTCAGCCAGTGAAAGGTTTTTATTGCATTTGAACTGAAGGAGGTGAAAGAATTAAGTGAAACAGTGATGTTTGAAAGGCCCATGTGAAGGGGCAGCGCAGTGATAATAGTTCTCAGCACTAGTGACAGGGAGCCATTAGTAAGCTATGAAAAGCTTTGTTATGCTAAGAGGTGGACATTATAAAAGGTAGAAGAAAGCAGTTACTTATAAATAAAAAAGCCCCTTAATTTTACTATTTTATTACTCTTATGGCATGAACTATATCATTTCAAAATCTGCTTATTTCACATGATGTGGGGTTTTTTACGGGGTTATTTTTCAGCTCAGCTAATGCTGGTGTGGAATTTTTTCAGAGTAAATTATTTTCTGCCAAAATGGCATCCATTAAGATATCAAAGAGCGATGGTATGACACAGAGATCCAAAGCCAAGGAAGGCAAAGGGATAAGCTAAATATTTTGGAAGCTGGACTGAAAACATGTCATTTTGCAAAGGCTGATAATAGCATAAAACTTTCTCTTTCTTATTCTCTGTCAGGAGACATGGAATCTTACTCATTCTGTTTATGCGCCATAAAAGTCATCTTTCTGTGCTGGTTTATGCCCTTGATTGCACTGTTCTTGACCTTTGGGTGATGGCTAAAGCAGTTCCATACACCCTAAATTAAGGGTGTGAATTTACCAGGAAACTTATTTTTTCTGGGGCATAATCCAMACCAAATCACAGAGAAAGATCTGTTTTTCCTAATACCACTTCACTGTGTTAATATACCTGCTTTCTCCCCTTTTTCTTCACCTGTTATTGCTTTTGGCAAGGTTTCACTCCATTAGCGGGACCATCGTGGTTGTATAAGGAGGAACTGAGCAGAGAGGGCATGGGAGGTAGTACGTGGGTAGATCCTTCCTCGTCCTCAGATGTATCTGAACAGAACCGCACCAGACTGAACAATTTGTATTTTCCTTAGGGGAGGAACAACTTATTCTATATTCTTCTGTACTTGAATGTTCTTATGTTGCTCAGCCTGAAACAATATCCCCTAAATGTGCTTATTTAGTGGTAGACAATATCAATTGATACCACAACTTCCTCTCACACATTTTTTTTTATGTGAAATAATTTCCRTGTCCTGTGCTTAGTTTTTCAGTCAAGTTTCATCTCTCTGACCCCTCTTCATCTCCACTGTTATCCACAATGCTTTCTATGTCATCTCCTATTCCTTCTTGCGTGCCTGCGTCCATTGCTTCCATTTCCCCATATTTTCTGTTTTCTCCATCAGTATTTACTATTCAGCCGTTGTCTACATAAAGAGATCCCATGCTGCACAGCTCTCGTCTGAACAGAGCTCAGCTGGGATCGCTGCCTCCTTCTCACTTACCCCTTCGGTTTTCCACTTGTCCCCACCCTGCCACAATGGGAAGAGTCTGTGGTTTCACCTTTAGGTCTCAGCAGTTGCACATGATCCTTTTCTAGTGCAGTGGCTGCCTCCAGAGCTGTGTGACCAGAGTGGGATCACGGCCCCGGGGCAGGAAGGATGCTGGCTGTGTTCCTGGAGAGAGAGAAGTAGCAGCAATGACATCAACGATGGAGATTGGATAGGCATTAGAGCCGTGAAACTGTGAAATACACATATCCTACAGCTTCTCCATAGGCAGAATATTTATTATTAGAAATATGTTTTCTGTCAGCTTGAGAAGCAAGACTTTTTCTTGTAGAGACAGTTTTTGTATGTTGAAATAACATAAAAGGCAGGAGTCATTCTGTGCATAACGTGTCCTAAAGCTTATATATAAGTGTTTTCCCATTTGGATTTGTACATGCATCTCATCAAAACAGGGCACGAGGAAGCTGGATGATGTTTTATAGTCTCTGTGGTGCAGAAGGTCAGACTAGGTCTAACATTCCCTTATGGCATGTGCATCTGTGCAAGACATTTACTTTTCATACTAAAACATGGCAGCATTCCTTTCCCTGTGTTTCCCTTTTGCCAAGTTACTCCGTGAACAACAGAAGGTTTGGGAGGAGGGCTGCGCTCTGCAAAGGCTGCATGTGCTGCTATCTGAGGAAGCAAGATGGCTTTTACTGCAAGAGGGAATAAAGAAGGGTTTATTTAGGTTGTTTTTGAAAGCCTACTCCTGAGCCATCTCATTCATTTCTAGAAATTAATTTCTAGTTTGACCAATAACTCCTGGAAGGCAATAGAAAACCTTCCAGYGGCTTCAGTGCGTCTGGTGAATATGTAGCCACAGCTCTGTGCTCTCTCCCTTCTCTGTGCTACAGTGGAGGGTGCTCACAGGGTTTCCATGGACAGGTGGAAGGGTGTCTGTGTGCAGGCACTGCCCAGTGTCACTTGTGAAAAGGGAAATGGTGAGTGGGGTAGCAGTGAGTGTCCCACACCGCTTAGGAGGAAGTGGGTGTGCACCAGTATGGATGCAGAAACTGGACTTTACTTAAATCAGAAGCTTTTGATTTCAGGAACATCTCACCTTTGTATAAGAACAGCACAAAATTATTTTTAGTTGGTAGAAGATACTCAAATACAAACTGACAAAATCTCTTGCTTTAAAAATGGAGTGTTTCTCATGCAGGAGCCAGACCAAGAAATGTTTTCTAGACCAGTATTACCAGATGAGCACCACTGGACACTCCACATACCTGGAGACAACAACCAGCTTTACAACCACCTGCAGAGAGAACTGTGGTAAAAAGAGACCACATGGTTAAAAAAGGTTGTGGTAGAAGCTGCCCAGATCTGGGAGACAGTGGGAGCTGGGAAATTATATTCTTAGTYTGGGGATGTAAAATAAGTTTGATTCAAGAAAAATACTGAGTGCTTTTTCACTAGGTAGGAGACATAGTACAGAAATTAAATTGGTGATTGGTAGCTGAACTGAAGCTTCAGAAAACAAGACAAATCCAGCCTGAGCTAGAATTCCCTGCATAATAAATTGACTTATATTGTTGACATGAACTTCTGACATGTTATTGAAAAGGAGTATTCCTGACATCATTTAGATACTTCTGCTAGAAATGGACAAGCAGGAGAGGAATTTTACCAGGCAAATGGGCTGAATTGGTAACCTGGACTGTAGTTGTGAATTAAGGGAAATGGGAGGAAAAAAATAAAGAAGAGAATGACCATGCAATAATGATACCAAAGACTGAGGCTGTGCAAGACTGAAGTTGACAATATCAAATCAGAACCAGTTTTCACAGAAAGTGAACACAGAAATGACCACTGCTGAGGAGCAGCTTCCCCTAATAGAAAATAAGGGATAGGGATAGCAGCAGCAAAGTTAATTTCTCAGAACTTCCCACATGGGCAGAGAGCAGGACTTGGAAAATGACTGTGGGATGACCTATCTCTGGGCCTCTACACTGTGGCACTTGATAAAATATTTTTTTTTAAATTGTAAGAAAGGTTAGTGAGTACTTCTAGAAACAAAGAAAAGAAAATATTTAAGGAGCTGTGTTTTAATTATGGAGCTGTGGCCATGCTGCAAACATGTAATCTTTAAATATTTTTCTGATTTTTGGACAAAAACCTGTTTAAATATATTTAGTAGTTAATTATATCCACGCTTTAAATTTGCCCTTTTTTCCCCTGTAATTAATTTTTAAGGGCAGGAAACATGAAAAATCATGATTATTTTGACTRTTTAGTCTTTCTTGCTTCTTAATCCTCTAAATTTACTGCAGAGATAATGGGCAGGAGGGATGACATCATGCATATACAGCTGCCTTTTTAAGTGCCAGGGCCAGAGGAACCACTTATAGTAATTAGGAAATCCTTAAACAAGTGTTTGTGAAGTATTGGCTAACCCTCACTGTTTGCTTTTTTCTGGCACCACACTAGAAAGGTTTGACCTTGAATAATTATCTACTCACTGACTTTCTATCTTTTTCAGTTACTGGAGCACACAGTCTACTGGTTGATTTCTTTATTGTGGTGTGATATTTTCTATATTTTAAAATATAAATAAAATAAAAAGGCCACATTCCCCCTTAGTCAAATAAAGAGGTGACTGATGTACTGTACTGAGCAGGCCCTAAGGAATAAGTCAGAAGGATCAAAGATAAACTGAGTAATATTTGATTAGCTGTCTATAATACTGTGTAAATTACCAGTGTTTTCACATGCTGTTCTTCAAAACTTCTTTTCATTAATTTTTACTCTTTCTATCTTGTCATTAATTAAGAATCTTCCTACAGTATATTTAGATATATTTTGACCTTAATTATCATCACCCACTTTTTAATGTTTTCAGTTCTAGACCCAGGAAAAATTGAATAGCTCAAAAACAATTGTAAGCCACTTGTGAATATTCAGTTCACCTGACTAAAAAGAAGATGGTCTAAAACTCGGGGGCGAAGTGTTAAATACAGCATCTTTTGTCTGATTCAGTCAAGTTTCAAACTTGTCATTTACACATTTTAAATTCATCTCCTTATTCAGCCTGCATAGCACTCAGACTGTGGACCACTGGATGCAGAAACCCTTGTTCACTAGTGCAGTGAGCCACTACGCCAATTGGTCAAAGTCATTCTTCTCAGAATTATATTAAATCACATCAGAGGATACTTCTTTTTATCAGAAAGGTTATCATATTTTTATGTGTGATGCAAAAATACATCTGAACATAGGTATAGGAAAAAATTCAAATGAAAAGAAACAAACAAAAAATCCAGACAAAAAATATCAGCATATGAGTATTCCTTTGCAGTGAATTGCATTTGTATTCTCTCATCACTGGATGCTAATTTTTAGGGTAAAATCTACAGTGATATCCTTGTAGAGAAGAGAACATGATTATTCTTCTAAGAAATTTAACTTTAAAATAAACCTCTGGTTTCTTTCTGACTTGTTTTTAATTGCCACTCTACCTCCCATACTACTGAATGAATTCATATGGTTGTCATTTTTCTTAAAAACCCCTTATCTTTTAGCCAAATTAAACTCTGTCACCCATGGTATATTTAAAGGTCTTTCATCTACTGTACTATATCTAAGAAGCAGCACCACTGTCAAAAAAATCAACTAATTAAGAATGCAATGCTGAGACATCACCTTAGAGGCAGTGTCTTTTAGGAACAATGCTGCCAACAGAAGGGTCAAGGAAGATGACACCAGCTGCTGTCTGCGTGCTGGGGCTCTCACACAGCCCTGCACACCTCTGTTAGCAGTTCCACAGCCTTGCAATGACTCCATGGCCTTTGGAAACATTAGAAAGATTAAAACTCAACAGTATTTCCCTTCATAAACTGCAAGTTTCTGCTCCTGGAAATTTGTGAGAAATTATGGTAGGTCTTGTAAACACAATTATATATGACAGCCATGTATTACTGGGAAAGTGAAGCGGCACATACACTGTGAGGTTCCTAAAGAGCCTTGAAGTAAGTTCTGGAGAGCCACTGGTACGTTTCCTCGTCTAATCTGATTACTCAGTCCAGTGGAAGGTGAGCTTGAACCGTTCTGAATTATACTTTGTCAAATCTCAAGACTGACAAAGTGAATCTGACTTACATATGAAAAATGGATAAACCCACACTTTATTCCTAATGGCAGTTCTTTCTCCAGAGATGATTGTAAGTTCCACTTACTTTGGCTTAGAACACTTGCAACGTAGCTGAAAACAATTTTTAACACATTAAACTGTTTAAAGTAGAACCAGTTCTGTCTTGAAAAAAACCCTTGCCTCATCAAAGAACAAAAAAAACCCCGTGTTTGATGGAAGTTTAGTTAAAGGGAATGTCTGTAGCATGATCTGAAACTYGCTAACCTTTGGCAATATCTTGCCAGAGAGGAGCCGTGGCAGTGTGGTGTGGAGACCTGCTGTTGGATGTGGGAGAGCAGCTGAGAAAAATTCTTCTGCTGTCTGAGGTGATGGTGGAAGGCACAGAGGAAAATTTTTCAAATGCAAATCCCTAAATAGGGGTTTTCACATTCTTCATGTGGTCTTCTAGGTGAAATTCATTAAAATTTTAAGTTGCTCTGGGTTGCTAGATCTGTGGGTGCATTTGTGTGTGTGCCTTACTTAGGAAAAGAAACCCTTCAGTAAGCTGGTATCTGTTTTTTCTGCTGTTTCTGTTTAATATATTAGGRAATTTATTTTTATAATTATCTATTTCTGAGTTTTATATTTTGCACAACAGCAACCTTAGCAAACAGTATCCAGCTTGGGATTCTATAAAGATTGTAACGCTCTTGCGTGAACCCCGAGCAAATCATTCTTCTGGCACATAATAGCTTAATTACAAAATAAAGATTATTTCAATTAAAACCGAAGTCAATCTATTTCTGGGTTTAAAATTGCTATTTCATAATGTACATCACAACGCATAACGGCTTGGGACAGGAAATGACTAATACTTTATCCAATTTAATTTATATCAGTGGAAGCTTAACCTTGATGCCTTGGCCGTACTTCAAGTAGAGTTAACACCCTTATTTGTATGAAATTGCCGTGAGACGTGGAACAACACGCAGTGGCCGGGGCCGTTGCTGTAGCAGGGATGCCGCAGAGCCCCCGTGCAGCACACACCCTGCGGCCCCCGGGACGCTGACTCACGGCTGAGTCACCAGCGCTGCTCACGGGCCACCCGGGACCCCTCGCCAAACAGCTACAGCTCTGCACGCCTTATCCTGTGCATCTGCTGGCCTCGGGCATAACTGAGAACATCTTCCTGCCTCAGCCTCTTGCCCCATCTCCTGCGGTTCAGGACCTTTTATAGGTTCTGGGAAGGGAGACGTGGTGCTTTGCAGTTTTAGCCCCGAACATCATCTCCCCCAGGAAGGATTCCTGTGAGGCAGCAGGAGAGCTTGTGGTACCCCTTCCAGTTGTCTGGAAGTAGAAATAAAATCAAAATTGCTCTTTGGAGAGTTTTTTGATGCAGGCTCCGGAGCCTGACTCAACATTAAAAAGGCTTGACTGTTTGCCAGAATGCTAATATAAGTAATTGGAAGAGCTCCTAAGTGGCTTCAAAGTACAAATATTTTTAATTACTCATTGTAAAGATATAATGTACCAAAGGTAAGTGGCATAGAAATAGGATATTGTGGCATAGAAACTCAGGCTCTTTAGAAAAGGATGCTGTTGTGCCCAGAGCAAGTTCATCCTGGGAAGCAGCAGTAGCTTGCAGGCCTCTCTGAGTCAGGCCTCTCTGATCCTGAAAAGTTGTTCTCCAAATTGTTTTGGTTGTTTTTCTGTCTTTTCTACATGAGTTCCTGAACAAATTGTCTTTTTAGATCAATAAATAATTTTCACAACTAGCAGGGACCCATTGAGCCCTCTCCCTGATGCAAAAGAGGCACRTAGGTGCTCAGGCAGGGGTGCCAATATCATGGCAGAGGCTGCTYAGAGCTAGAATGGTTTCCTTTGAGATGTGGGTTAAATCCAGTGATAAAATTTCATATGGTCACTAGACTCTGCCAGTTTAATTGCATTGCTGGCCTGAGTCTATAACTGCTAATTTTAGAGTTGCTTTGTTCCTTCAGAGAATGAACGAGTAGATAAGAAGAGGAAATTAAAATTAATAGAATAATATGCATAAATTGTGGTTTATGAGTTGTGTATCACTAGATGCTAGCTGACACCTGCACATGCTTAAATATAATGCATCTCTTAAACCCTCAGCCTCAAATGTTCTCTGACTTGCATTGAAATGTTTTTGTGCTGAATTTATCAGCTTATTAAGCAGTTGTGTGTGTTTATCCTATTTTGAGGTTATTTAACCACACGCATGTGTGCACACACACCCCCTCCCCATACCGTGTGCTACTGGAAGTGAGCAAATTGCTCCTTTTTATGGATGAACAGGTGCTGGATGTTTGAGGAGGTCTGGATTTCTCTGTCATCCAGCTGCATGTTCTTTTAAATTGCTTTGTGCAGCTCCAGCAAAGTGATCCTAGGGCGGACTTGAGGCTGAACTTGATGGCTTTGACTTGCTGACAGCACCTGGCACCGTCTCTCCCTCTGCCCACACCCTGTAAGGAGGAGGACATGTGTTGAGATGTGGGGGGGCTCTGTCTGCCGAGGGCTGAGCTCTGTGCCAAGAACCACTGTAACCTGCCGTAAATTACAACATCCCTGAAATTACTCTAATTTGTGCCAGGGTGTATCAGCTATGTAAGAGCTCTGTGCATCCACAGCCTCCCTCCCTCCTACCTCTCGGTGCCCAGGGCTCTGCTCTGGTTGCAGGCAGCACATTCACCTTCCTACAACCACATCTCTTACAGACTGACCCCCTTTTGCCCCTGGTTTCTGTGCTCATCTCCTGCAGTTACAGCAGAAGCTGCTGGTTGAGCTGGGTTTTTACAGGGAAGGCCTGAAGCGGGTTAAGGCTGCACATAAAGCATCTTAAGGTTGAGCATCCTTCTTTTAATAAATAACCCCAAATAATTTGAAACTAGGGTGCAAGAAATGATCCATCAGATGCCCTTTCCCTTTTTCRCCATCTGAGGAGAGCTTCTGGCCATCCACAAGGATGTGGGAATTATCAGGTGGCCCTGTAGCAAAGGACCCACTGGCCAAGGGCTGGAACTCCTTTTTGGCCTTGCTTAATTTTTCCATCCCAGGAGGTGAAAGGTTTTTCTCTTTAAAGAGTTATCCTCACCTGATTTTTTTGTTAGGGCTTTATTTATACTCTGCTCTGCCCCCTCTAATTCTGTAAAATATGGTATTGGAGAGCAAGTGGCTTTTAGTAGCCTTGCTGCTGTTTGCCTTGAGTCCCCAGCCAGTCCCAGCTGCAGGTTGCTTATCACCAGGTCCCAGTACATAGGACATCCCTGACATTTATTTTGCATTCCAAACTCAAAAGCGTTTTACACCTCTGGAAATCTTCATAAATTTCCATAAAAGACACCAGGCAAAACACTTTAAAGTGTTGTTCCCTGAGAAATTATTGTATTTTGCATTTGGTTTATCCTTTAAAAAAGACCTTTTCCTCCACATCTGTGTGGTATCATTGATACAAYGTACATTGCATCCCTCATATTAATACTCTGATCAATCACTGCTGACAATACAGTGTCTTTGTGTGAGGGGCTGTAGGACAAATGTTTTAGCTTGTGAGAAGAAAATTGTTAGCATTTGAATAGAGAAGAGCACGGGGGAAGGATTAATAGCCTACTTTGATGGATTAGAATGTAGGGAAATTGCTCAATATTAATATGAAAATGTTTGTGAATTGGCTGTGTGGGGCTGTCAATGGAAAATGAGGGCCAGTGATTATGTCTCCAAGGCCTTATCAGTTCAGACTTGACTCTCACCAAAGACTTTCACACAAAAGACTGATGAGAGCACTAGAAAATAGCTGAATAAGAGCCACTACAATAAGCGAGCCATTCAGCCACCAGTGTCACGATGTCAGGTTTTGTGCCCTTTATGTAATATTGTACATCTTTATATTAACATATCTGAATATGGATTTGTAATAAAAGAGGCAAATGAAACTACCTGCTAGACATTTTTATTTCTATAATTTTTGCTTATCTCTGGAATATGACTGGAAGATGAACTAGGGTTAGTCTTAATAAACAACTGTGTCTACGAGAGAGATTTCTTTGTGAGCATTAGGTTAAGGGTTTCTAATATGGCTCTGTATTTATGCTTGTAAAAAAAAAGATAAAAAAAAGGACTGTTTGATGGTCCTGAGAGACGTCGCAGGAAAACTTGTTTCCTATTACCATAGCTTCAAAACAGATCAAACAGACTGTTTCTTCTGTCCTGTGCTCTTAATAAGGTTTTAAATGCAGAAGTATGCCTAGTTATGAATGTATTTAACATAATTGGTGTATCTCAAGTAACTTTACATATTAAATTACACATCCTCTTTTTGTTTTATATTTTCTACATAGTTTGTCTACCCAGGGGCTCAAATAAAGCTATGCATGTCTTGGCTGTTGACATGTAACTTGTGGAGCTGGACCTTCAAAAGACACAGCCGTATGTTGTTTGTGAACTGTTAGGAGAACTCTTTTCTGTTGCATTAAAACAAATAATTAAAAATTAGGCTTATAAATGAAAGGCTATGCTTTTCCCCTGGTATTTTGAATACGACTGTTTTCTTCCTTTGGGCTTCTTCTATCCCCTTCTTGCTACTCAGTGTCTGATTTAGCTTGGCACACCTTGTGAGCTGATGGCGGACATCAGTCTCTGTGTGGTGACAGTGACACTGGATCCAAAGTGGCTGAAGTGTCAGGAGGCGTTTCTGGAAAAGCTTGCTGCTCTCAATCGCATCCTTCTTACCACCCAATGTTGTGGTAAATCCCTTATAAATTCACAGCATAAACTCTGGGAACTTTGCTTATTCCAGTGATGAAATCACAGGTGTTCATGGCTGGGCTGAGCCTGCTTACTGTCGGCTAACAGATGTCATCCTCTGAGCTCTGCTACTGCTGGTTGATCCAGACTAATTTCGTTCGATGCAAGTGGCCTTTATTAGGTTTAAGCATTGTGTCGTGTGTCCCGCAGATCCTTGGACCAGTTCTGCTTCGCTTTTGTAGTTCAGATATCTCTTTGTGTTACCTGTCACCTAGCCCAAGCATCTATTCAAAAGATAATAGGGTTAAGATAATTTCTAAGAATTACACTACAGTGACATACCACTGTTGTATGTCTATGAGCACTTGTCCTCATGGATAGGTACAAAGAAATATGGAAAAGTTTAAAAGAAAATCGGAACAGACCGTTTAGTAAAGTTTGTACGAAATCAAAACTATACACCACAAGATTTTAGCGAATTAAATTTTTTCTAAATACTTAAATTTAGAAGTGCGTTTTTCTTGGTGGTGGTGGTGGTTTTGGAGAGTGAGCTCAGCATTGTGTTGAAGAAATCTGATATGTGTGTATCTGTGCTAGAGAAAAGATTTCGGTATAAAAGCCTGTCTTAATTAGAGAAAGACTATTTATTTTGCAAGACCTTAATTATAAGTACACAACTTTTTAAAGCTAAGAGTTTTGCACATAATTAGTAATCCAGTTTCCTTTCCTCACTTGTAAATCACAGTCTGGTGCAAAGGAACTGTTTGGCACTTGGCTATTTGTAAAGTACTCTAGTTAGTACTARATCAATAAATCTTTTATAACTGGTGCCAAGTCTCCTTAGTGGCTAAAAAAGGAATTTTGTGCACATTTCAATAAAGCCAAAATAGCAGACCAGCATGTTAAATATAGTTGTGTGTTAAACAGAGAAAGTGCATARCATCAGCAGTTGTAGGAATGTAATTCGCTTTTCAGACATTACCAGCCAACCAATAAGAAAAAGTAAAAATTAAAGGCCCGTAGTGTTCTCAAATTTAACTTTTGTAAAAGTCTGTGGGGGTTCCTAACAGACACAGAAAGTTAACTTGCCCAACTTGTGAGAGCTTGCTTTAAATTATATGTGTGTCACATGCATGAAATAATTAAAGTACAATGCATCATTACTAACTTAATTTAAGCAGATTCTAATATTTTGCAAAAAAAACCTGTGGATTGTCTGAGTCATTTCATTACATGATATGTAGAAAATGGGCCTTCAGAAGAAAACAGATACTCTTAGTGGGGAAGAACACCAATCTTATTAAATCTAGAGCTGCAGCGAGTTCAGGCTCTGATTTGAAGCTGTGCTAGCGTTGTCATATTTTAATAAATTCATTTAATTATTACATGTTTTAGCAATTTTATCCACGACATTTTTCTTAGGAAATTTTAAAATCTGATTTACTGTRTTTGGGTGTTATAATTATTTAAGATTCACTTAGAACCTTGTATAAACAATATCACCCATTAATTAAAATATTCCACATATAATTTCACAGAAGAAATGACACCTAGTACTTTATTTTTCTCTCCTGTTCCTCTGCTGCTTTGTCTCCATAGTAGCAATTAGGAACCACATTTTTCTGTGTGTTTGATACTATGTTTGGTAGTGATAAAAATGATTAATGATACTCCATGAGTAATCCTCTTAGTATATATAACTAAGAATGTATCTTTGTGGACAGATACAAGTAAACATTAATTTTGCTGCCTGTGCTCATGAGCAGCTCATGCCAAATTGGCTGGACCCAAACCAGTGCTAATCTGGAAGCCTTATCACAGCTTTCGTGTCATGTTATACCTGAACTGCTTTCAGTGTGGGAAAGTCAGTAAAGATTGCAGATAAGCGAATAAATTTGGAGATAAAGTAAATAAATTAGAGAGTAGGTTCATGCCAGTATTTAGGACCAGTCTTGAGGTCTCTCTCAAGCTACCCTCGGGGTGTGATGATTCTTTTTGCTGCCACATCGGATGGAAAAAGTTTCTTTTTAACACAGGTGTAGGAAGTGAACTGCAGGTGGCTTTTCCCTGCTTCCAGCTTTTTTCCTTTGCCCCCACTTGTAGAGGGGCAAAAGGAAGCTATAAGAKGGCTGGAAGAACAAAAGCAGGACTTTGCAAGTGTGAGGTTCTGCCTGGGAGCTGGGCAGGTTGGATGCCTTTTGGGGGGTTTCTAGCAAAGGCAGTGAAGTGCAGGTACTCAATCACCCACTGGCCACATCTGCTGTGAGTAGACTAGAAAACACATCATGAGCACCCAGTATTCAATGATTTGTTTGTATTTCATCTCTGGTGACTGGAACAGTATTTCCAGGCTCTCCTGGACTTGTTGAAGGTCACATTGGCTGTGAGGATTTTGCTCATGCAGCAGAACCCCTGCACAATGCGGCATGAGCTGGGTATCTGCTTGGCTGACCGGGGCAGCTGGAAGCATGACAGTAGGAAACAGGTCACTGCTGTGCTGTGGGAGCATCCTTGGTTTCCCTGAAGACTCTTTAGAACAACAGGCCGTCAGGTGTCCATCAGAACAGTTTTCCAGCTGACTCAGCACACCCTGGCCACGGCCAGGTCACAGCCGAGTTTGTTCTCTGTAATGAAGAGTGACAATTCCAAAGATGTTATGCTGTTGCTTTTCCAAAGGCTGGGTGACAGTTGTATATCCCTGATTTCTGTAAAGTGTGGTTTCCTTGCTCGTTTTGCTGAAGACACCACAGCAAGTGTTTGAATTTTATACCAAAGGGTGAAGGGATTTTTAAATAGGTGTAATGCAGAGCTTAATTTTGAAGGAAGGATGGTTTTTATAGTTCCCCCTCTCGTTGCACTGCCTACTTCCATTTATGGAATAACTCTTCAAGAGAGAAGTGATGACCTTAAAAAAAAAGTAAGGTGATATGTAGATACTGTTTTYCTCAGTTAAAGGTCACCTTGACTTTTAATCTTGACTGCCATACTTTTCTTCTCATTAAAATATTTGACAAGAATTCTTTGCATGAATGAGCAGCACAGAACACCTTAAGACTACTCAATTTTCACAAGAGGTGTTGCATTGTCATGATAAATAATTGTACTGGCAGCTAAAATTCAYTATCTGTTACACACATTAACAAATAATATGGGCTTTTATACATTTATTAGCTTGAAAAACCTGTGTTTTTTCTCTAAGGGATTAAGAAACAGCACTAAATATTTCAGTTTCTTAGGTTGTTTGGTTTTGAATATCAAATTCTTTGCAATAGTATAGAAAGAAAAGAATATTTGCCAAACACTTTGATTCCAAACAATTGAATATTTTTTGTGATTGACTTTAATGATTCATTTCCTATTGTGCAACTCTACTCCCATTCTAGTTTGTCAGCACTTGAAGTGAAATATTTTTCTGAACATCTGTTCAAGTATCTCTTGGTCTGATTTCTTTTATAGGAGCCGACCTAAAAATATGGGGCTATTTTAACATAGAAGCTTTGTTATTCACTATACCCAGATGTCATTCTGAAACRGAACAAACTCAGCTTTAACTGTCATGAAATCTGACATCATAAATTTTATACCACTGAATAATAAGCCAAAATGGAAATCACTATGCATAATGCAGAAAGTCTTGTAACTTGACCTTTACGTAAAAGGAATTATTATATGTAAAAAGAGCCTTGCGAATTAAAAATGTAATTCTTTTCACCTTCTGTAGCTTGAGGGTTGCTACAGGCACTGAGTTTTTATTATTATTTTTATCCCACTTAACTGAATGCAGTTTCCAGCACTCAGCTGAGAGGACATGCTGAAGTGGAACAGGAGGAATATAGGTCAGAAAGTGATAGGCCAAGCCACTTCCCTTGGAAAACCATGTGTAATCACAGGCACACTGAWGAATTTTTTAAATGGTGTATATTTGCCTACAGATCRTTAGTATGTTTTGGGAACATAATGAACTGGCTGACACTGAGCACCAAAGACCAAAATATCAAATATTCCAATTTGCCCTGAAAAGCCTCCATTCTGAAATTTGTTTAACATCTCTTGACAAGTGCTATTGTTTGTGAAGTAAGTGTTGAAGATGCTCTTCGCCAGAAAGATTCATTACTGAAAAGTCTTTTGTGTTTTAATTAGACTGTGGTTTAATTGCRATACATTTAGGATGTTGATTGCATGAAGGGAAATATGAGGAATAGATCACACTCATCTCTGCTGAGACTTGGGGTCAGTTGGTAAATTGAAAATTGTTATCKAAACTTTTTTTTTTCAGTTCAGTAGTTTTCTTCCAGGACACTAATTTCATCGTATGAATACTGATGGTAATTGAATAAATGTTTGAATATTGCCACCAAGCTGTGAGACTTGAAGAARCTCGTTTCTAAACCCACGCAGGGAGTGTGTTTGACATAATCAGTGCCTTTAGATTCATGACTACAGGAAAAAGAGAGCTGGTGTTGGCTCTCAGAAATCACAAGAGAAAAAGAAATCTTTTTGTTGCRTGTCTATGTAACATATAATTCATATTACTTCTCCACTTTGTACATTTCTTCCYAATTTGAAATTAAAAAATAAATGCTTGCTAATATCTCTATCAGCTAAACTGTGACTTTAATATTGGAAATCCCAAACAGCTTTCTGAAGGAACAAGAGTGGAAAACTAGACTGTGTAACAACAGGATTAACTGAAATGTAATGCTGATTGTTTTCATAAACACTGTCCACTTTGACACATCTTTGTCTAATCAGCTCCCTCTTATGCCTTTCCTGAAGGGAATCTTTTCTTTCCCTCCTGTATGGCTTYGCTCCTTTTTAAATTAGAAACATATTGTAACACTGCTGTTCTGCAGAATGGCTTTCAGATTTAGTGAATAAACCAACATAAAAAAGGAATATGAAACCTGCAATGCACTTTCTGACAACACAGAAAGAAGTTAAATCTAAATCAGGTTTTCAAGAAAATCACCAGAGAATATGAATTATATCCTCAACAAATACCAGCTACCTACTCATAGCTAGCTAGCATTTTGACTTGTGTAGGTGTTTGTAAGGACAACTGTACACCAAAAGCACTGCATTTTATTTCTGGTTGCTTTTTCAGAAAGTGTGTATTTGTTTCTGATTAAAACATCCCCAAAATTCATATTTGAGACGAGATCATGTTTTAAAAACTGCAGATCCTGAAGTTGCTAGGATTTCTGAGTCTGTTGACTGAAAGAAGTTATGTGTGTCTGTAGTATATATCTGCAGGTTTTTTCCCAGCAAAGTGTTTTTGCATATATGTAGCTTTAAGTCCTCGAGCAGCCTGATTAACCTCTGTTTGTGTGCTTAAAACGACACCCATGCTTATGGGCTTTTTGAATGAAAATATTAATGTCATTTCTATGACGTGAAGAGTTATTAAATTTCTCTCTCTTTTTTTTGATTRCAAGTTAAAATGTCTCATTTTTTAAATTTCTGAATGGAACGTGTAAATACATTTGTTGGAAAGAGCCCGGAGAAATTCTTCACAAGCCTTTTCCTCCGGAAGCCCAGCAGCAATCCCTCTGCTCCGCCACGCCGCGCGATCCTGGATGGCAGCCGAAGGGGCTGTGACAGTGATCCTTAAACTGCCACATATGGCACACAGGCTAAATGAAGTACTGTACATCTTTGTCCTGTCAGATGCTTTCCTTCAGAAACATGTCACCGGATCAAAGTCAAATGTGTACTCTTAAGACGGGTTTTTTTCCCTGAATAGAACACCATATCGTATTAAGGAGCTCTGTAAGTTAAGGGATGATGACAGAGTTTAGCAGTTCATACCCTTAGAGCAGCCTTGTGAATAAAAGCAAGCTTTGGGACTCTCCTATTCTATGTGCCTGATCTTATACCTGTCAAATATGTTATGTTAAGGGTGTCTGCAATTGGCCATGCCTCACTGCCATTAAGCAAGGCTAACCTGAAGAGATGATAACATTTTGTATCTGTTTGAGAAGATTTAAATCTTCTCACTGTTGAGGGAGCTTAACTAAAGCAAATATGGATTTACTAGTGGGTATCAGAGAGGTAAACTAACAGGTCTGCACACTCATTTTAGCAGCCACCAGTCATCAYCGTTTTTAAAAGAATATGTCACAAGCAGGTATCTTCATTTATTTTACTTTTCCATTGGGCACTGTACTGCTTTCATCTCCATCTGCCAACTCACCAAGGTCAGTCTAAAATTAATCCAAGTCAGTGTTATCACCATCTTGAACAATACTAATGAATTTTCCATTAGCAAGATTGCTACCAAAATACTACTGGTGAATGTTTTCTACATCACAAGACAGTCTGGAGGGAGATATGTATTCATCACCATGGAAACATGAGGTTCATTTTAAGTAGTTTTTAGTTTATTATTAAACCAGCCTCAGTCACAGCCGATGGTTCTGTTGTGCAACTTGCTTTTTGTAACTGAAGGCACTTTGGACGTAATCATGGCTGGTTCTAAATCCTGAACCAAATAATGTCTAGAAACAGCATCCTACTTGTTGAGCTCGCTCCTTTAATTCCAAGAGAGGACCCTGTATGTGTGGCTGATTAACTTCTCAAGCACTTTGCCAGTTCTATTTCCCACTGGATATGTGAAAGTATAGACCTTGCCTTGGGAAAAATAAGATAATTTCTCTATAATTTCTGGAGCTGAAGCAATGAGCCRTGTCTTAAAAGGCAGATGGAAGTTTATGTGCATAAGCTATCACTTTTAGCCATTGGTAATGCCATAATGATCGACTCTAACACGATTTCACCAAAATCATGGAGAGGTTAAGTTGAAGTTCAATGTTACTACAGGAATAGCTCTTGGCACAGTCAGATTGTTCTCTTTTTTCTTTTTTTTTCTGCAGATTATTGCTTCTAGGAGCTTTAACTTGGTACATGAAGAACAACTGGTCGAGTAACAGTTGTACTAAAAGTTGTGTATGGGGATGTCTATCTTTGATATTTGAAGTCACAGGAAAACAAAACTTACCTCAAAAATTTGAATTTAATTGTGAAAAGTATGAGGAGGGTTTTTTAACAGAAAAGCTGTCTTTGTGTGTTTATAGCCATGAAGAATATGAAGAAACAGAAAGGTAGATATGGGGTTTGATAATGAGAGGCAGCCTCAGTACATATCTTTAAAATATTCAGGCTCTTTTTAATGATCCCTTAGTATAACTTCTAGAAGCTGAAGGAGAGATTTCCATGCAACCACAGCTCCTTGATGGTTACATTGCTTGCTCACTGGTGACATCAGATGAATTCAGAGCAGAAATCTGAAAGGTGAAAGCCTTCATRCTCTTCTCCCTAATCTTTTAATCCATTCATATTCTTTGACCTCCTGTATTAGACCTCCCTTATTAAATCCACCTGGGCATGATAGATTGCTTTCCTCCCCAGAAGAAAGGAGAAGAGCTATTTATGAAAGTAAAGGTGAAGAGGATTGGTAAAAGAAAATGAGTGCTGTGTGAAACTCTACAGAAGTTTATCTGATAACCTGGGGCTTCTATTTCAGGGAGGGATGTTGAGGGGTGGTGGCTTCTGCATGCAAAGTTGTATTTTCATTTTCAAATATTTTGTTTTGTCTTTTTCTTTGTTGTGGCTATTGATGGATAGCAGCAAAGTCTCCTACAGGCTGAAATGTAATATTTCCCTTTTGGGGATTTGCTACCTTGGGGCTCCAGGATTATTTCAGTAGAAAATTTAATTTCAGCAACAATAAATAGATGTTGAGAGAGAGGCCCCACCTAAAGGGTCCCGTCTTTTGCCAGGTAGAGTTGTCTGAGCTCGTGGTCTTGGTTTGATGCGACTAACAAGCCAGAAAAGACTTTATGCAAATAATACATTTCGAAAAATTCGTGAAGTAGACATTGTCTTCAGAAGAGACTCATGAGTGGTTTTCCCTAGAAGGGAGCAGTTGAATAATGGCACTACACAGTGGCAGACTAAATAGAAATATACATTTGTTAATTTTTGACTTGAGATTACTTACTCTAGTCAATAATAAACTGGGATTTTGGTAGATGCAGGACTGCATGTAAACACTTCTCATTCTGTTTGTAATAAAAGATATTATTTATCAATTTTTGGGGGTGTTTTTCRTATTAAGATGCTGAGGTGACCACTTAAGGTAGGTTTTTGTGTGACCTCCTTTAAATACACTTTAAAAGGATCAAGGAAAATTGTATACATCACRTGTAAATGTTCTTCACACACTTCCACCCCTCAAACTCTGCAACATGCTTTAGGCCCTGCATGTTTCAAACAGCTGCTTTCCCTGAAGCAGGATAAGTGTGCGGTGCCTCCCGTGCAGATGCTTATTCAGCATGGTGGCATTCCCTCGTCTTCCTTTGAGTGAGCTGATGAAGACCTCCCCTTCTGCTTGAGTGATTCCATATATCTCCCCTGTGAAGCGTTCGGGACACTCGGGATCCCATTTGGCACTTAATTCCCCCCATGTCACAGCCCTGAGGTTGCTGCAGTGTTTGTTGACCCCTCACATGGGTGGTTGTTTCATGTAGTAGAAAGTAATTGCTCGCTCTTAGTTATGGAGTGTTTCTGGGGGGTGTGTTGGGCCAACAGCATCGAGCAATGAAAGCCACAGAGAGAAAGAGAGGCACAATTTCGGGTTGGAGGTGGTGGCGTTGCCTGCGGGGAAGGCAGGGGGGGCAGGCTGGGCCATACATTTGGGAGCTGTAGGGCAGCCAAGTGCAGACTCTTCCACGTGGGGTATCCTTACAGGCTGATAAGCACCACCAGTTCAGGTTCATGTCTCTCAAAGGATGAGCAGTGTGTACTTTCCCCCTGGAGTATTTATGGTGAGTGGCAGCAATGGCTGGTCAGCTTAGGCCTGAACAGATGATGGTATGTGTTGTATGAATACCCMATGTCAGAGTATTGCTTACCTCATGCATCTGTAAAATAACACAGGAGATTTCTAGGAAATTCAAAGCACAGAAATAAACAAGTATGAAGTATGTGGCCAGCACTTCTAATGGRGGGGGCAATCTACATAAAAAAAGGGCTTTTCTGCTTGTTTAGACAACACCACTTAACCCTGAGCAAATATTTAGATACATTGTGTTCAGTGGTACTCTTTTTTTTAATGAATGGMGTTATTTACATATCTATTTTACTGAAACTTGCGATTCTCTTCCGTGGAAACATCCCCTTCTGCCATGAGTGAAATGCCTTTCACCGAGACACAGTATGGAACTGCTYTTTGTCCTAGGGCTCCTTTCCTGAAATTTTCCAGGTCAAGTTTGTAGTTTCCCCTACAAAGCTTGGTGCCAATAAATCTAATCCTTATTTCATTTGATAAACAGAAGTTGTAGCACTACATGTYTCCGTATTTTGCACTTGGCTGGGAATCTGCCTTGCGCTTCTCCCACCCTCACTCCTCCCTTCTGCAACTGTCGGGTTATATTTAAATGCCAAAAAAACAGAATTAGTTTTGCACATCAACGCTGACTTATAAGGCTATTTGAAGTTAAAGCTCTTTGCCAGTTTCCATTTTCTTCACAGTGTTCCCTTCCGCTTCGGGTTTGAAGAAGGAGAAAAAAAAAAAAGAAAAAGTTATTTAACAAAACTTGATCTGTTTGAAACTGCAAAGTCCAGGCTGTCCTTCCTGTGCTACCACAGACAGCATGAGAAATGAAGGCTGAAGGGCTCGGCCGATTTCAGGAAAAAAATGCCCCAAAAAGGTCAGGAAGAAATGGGAGCCTTTTCATTTTGTGCTCCCCGGGTGATATTCAATAACTCTTTTGGTCTTTATACTGTAGGACGTAGGCTCATTTGCTCAATTTGGGGTGACAGCAGCGTGTTTTGTCAGAACATAGCTGGAGTTTTAAATGAGGACGGCATTCTGAGGCAGTAGGAAACATCCTTTATCTTAGCAACAGGAGGGCATGGAAATGCAAGTTTTTTTGGCAGCAGTCGTATAAATCTAGTGTTTTGGAGGGGCTGACCCGGGCTGTGTGGAAGGAGCGCTCAGCTTTCCTTTGACGGTGTGATTTCCTGCTCCACGGTGGAGAACTTGTCTGGACGGGATCCTGAAGAAAGCCTACATCAATTACTTGAAAGGAAATCAACTCTGTCTCCAAATGCTTGGCAGCAGGAATATTCATTGTTAAGAGGGTTATAAATATATATATGTATACACGCACACAGTCTAACAAACTCTCTTCCATTTTCAAGCGTTCACTGTTACAGTGACACCCACTACCCCTTGTACTTAAACTTCTGTCAGTGCTGCCTTTGTGTCAGGCTCTTTCCAAGGGCCTTATAACTTTCCTAAAAAAAATTATTCTTGGACTTCAACAGAAAATACAGAGTCTTAGCCTAGAAGGCTTATTTTGAGATAAAATAAGTTTGATTTTATTTTTTAAAGCTTTCACGTTGTCAGAAATAAATAAGAACAAATCTGTTCTCAACTCAGAATGTTAAATTTAATTTTTTTTTCCCAGTTCACTGAGGTCAAGTATATTCTAATTTATTTCCACTTGAATTTTTCTTTCTTTCAAGGCATTGCCGTGAATGTAAGCGTCTTTGGGTAGTTTAGAAAATATAAAAATGATGAAGTGATATCTCTTTGGAAAGCTGCTGCTGTGTAGTAACTCTTAAGCAGCTGTTACATCTTTTGTGTCAATAATCTTTAAATTAAAGAGTCATTAAGCACTCAGTTACATGATAGATCGTAGTGGCTCAGTGTAAACCTATTGTGTAAATCTGTAGAGGGAAGCCTTTTGTTTGCGCAAAGCATAATTCTGAGCCAGAGGAGTGCCTAAATATGTGTGTATGTGGGACTTTCTAATGCTTCTTAATGACTCATTAGAATTCGTTTTATAGAAAATTGATACATTTCTGCTTTTAATTTTTTTCGATTTATGTAAAAATCCCATGTACAATTTTAACTTTTTTTCGTGGTCCTTTGACCTTTTCAAGCTTTTGGATCAAAGTTCTAAAACTTTTTTTTTTTTTCTTTTCTTCTTCTTTCCACGGTGCCCAGCGCAGGGGGCTGGGACCTGGCTGTACTTTGTTGGTCGTATAGCCATGCAAATTGAATACACCACACCGTCAAGAGAAGAAATGGGAAGGAAAGGAGGAAGGAGTGGAGTGGGCAGTGCTCATATGGGATGTTTTGCTGGGAAATCACATGTGAAACGGTGGCASACCTTGAGCCACGTGTTGGTGAGAGGTCCCGCTCCTCCCGCCTGTGCCRGGCGGTGGTGGCTCCCTGCTGGTGGTGGCTCTGTAAGGGGACAGATGACTGAGTGAATGTGTGGTGACATGCTGTGTAGATCAGCACTTGTATGTCCGAGCCTCGTGCCAGCAGCCCGTCCGTGGCCCGGTCAGCTGCCCGTGCCCAGCAGGAGCACGGGGAGGTGGGTGCTGTGGCCGGCGGGGCCAGGTGAGGCAGGGCTGTGGGAACACGCGGGATAACTCTGCCTGCCCCACCAAGTGGCCTCATTTCCGTGCGTTCCCTCCCCTCTCCTCTCCATCCTCTCATACGTATTTCAAAACTGTCCCAGACCGTATATGCCTTGGAGAAAGATTAATTTTCAATGTAACACCCACAGAGAAATTCATGTCCAAAATATGTTCTTCTCGTGCCAAAAGAAGAACAATAAATGACTGGGAAGAAGGGAAAATACATTTCCAGACTAGACAAAACCCACCTCCTGTCCTCCCCTAAGCAAAACCACATTGCTGTTGCTGTTTGGTTCCTGCAGATATTGGGGAGAGAAAATGTCAACAAGGAGTGGGTCCTACCAGTGTGGAGACTGGTGCTGGAGCGAGGGAAATGATGCATCCCTCTCCTACAGTGGTTTTTGTGAATGATCTGAAGTCACCTTGCAAAGGCAAGGGGTCGATGCCTCAAGCAAAGAGCAGTGAATTGCCCAGGCAGGTTCAAGCTCCTGTTGGTTGGTGGTCTTGAGAGTCGAAGATGGACTGTATAGCAGAAGCCAATTTCAACGCTTGCTGGGGAAAGGCACAGGACATGGCTGTGCCAAGGCACAGAGCCTGGCACCGGAATGGCGTGTCCAAGTGGTCTAGCTCCTGGGAAGGGCAGGATATTCCCAGCTCCTGCATTTTCATGGTGCTTTCTGCTTTGGGGGCTTTCCCAGAGTCCCCTCCCAGCAGGGGTAGATCCCTGGGAGGATGGGCGGGAGTTTGCAGGGCTCCTTTCCTGYAGGAGCTGTCAGAGGAGAACCACCCTGCTTTGCAGAAAAGAGTGTGGAGTGTGTCTGAAACTGGTTTCCCTCTTTGAATTATTGTATAAAACGGGATGGTTCCTGGCCACCTCCGCTTTAAAACTGGAGATTCAGGGAGGGGAAGCCAGGGAAGAAGTCTCTGCAGTTTTCAGAGTGGCAGAGCCAGGAATGGCAGCCTCTGATCCTGACTTCCAGTTCTCTTCTTTCTCTCTGCTTGCTCCCTTCCCGGGGCACTGGTGAAGACAGCTCCACCAGTGCTGGTTAGACAGAATTCCGTGGAGTAGATCCAAAACTCATATTTGGCCAGAATTGTTTAATGACAGCCTATCTGTAAAATTTCCATTTTGCAGATATATCCCTGTTCATGACAGGATCACCATGGGATACTCATTGGATGCTATTTTCAAGTATTTTCTTTTTTTAAATTTCTTTTTACTGGAAAAGGAAAAGTCATTTGGTTTTTCTATTTTACAGGGAGGCTTTTAACTGGTGGTTAGGATTTTTTGGTGGTGGTTTTTATTTTTTTTCAATATACAGAGAAATGTTGCTCTAGAGCAGCATCTGTTTTAAGTTAGTTCTTGACCTAGCAAAAAACTTCATTCATTACATGGACAAATTGCTGATATCCAAATATTTTATTTGATTAATTGACTGAAGGCAAACTTTTTCTTCAAAATACTGCAGTTTTTCTCTAAAAGGAGCACTACAAAGTGCAAGTGGATTTTGAGTAATCAGAATGTGGTTTAGTCAAACAAAGTTTCCATACTTTTTTATTAATATATTTATCGCATGCATAGTTTAGCTTACAGAGACTCTCTGTAATCATAATTTATGTAAATGTGAATTTTATTTTGTGTAACATCTCTGAAGCAATCACTTTTCTTGCTATTGATGCTCTCTCTATTAGACACTTAATTTCCACTTTGTTTTTCAATCGGAGTTGTTGTGACTCCTTGAAAAGCATAAAGTCTCTAAATTATGAAATCCAAGCACTCTGCTTTCAGCCCCTGATGCCGAGGAAACTATTTGAATACACAAAATTAGAAAAACATACACAGAATAGTTGTTTAAAATTCACAGCTGTCAACATGGAGTGTTTTGTGTGAGAGAAAGAATGTCGGGAAGGCTGAGTTCCCCAACTCTCCACAGATGGATTGGCTCTCCCTGCCTTCTCCCTGGGCATTGTCTGCAGGCTGCTGCAGCGATCCATTTGCATGGCAGCACAAAGGTCCTCTGTTGGAGCCCCTGCCCAGCATCTCCCCAGGCTTCCCCTTTAAAGGGGCCTTCCTGGCCACAGTGGCACAGTTTTCCCCATGCTGCTCTTTAGGAACAGACAGAAATCTGGTGTTTTCAGTAAGGTTGCAGCACAAAGCGTGGGTTTCAGTTAGAATGAAGCTGGTGGAAGATATGGGGACTCTGTCTTTAAAGAGTTATTTAAGAAAAGCTGTGTTGGAGCAACAGTGGTTGTTCAAAAGAATAAAGTTATTGGGGGTGTTTGGATTGCCAGCCTTTTATTTATGCTGTATGACATGACGGAAATGGTATCACTGAACATCAAATATCAGAATATGTAATTTTGTATGCTAATTATAGCCTGAGTTTTCCCACCAACACTGACGAAAATGCATTATTTATCATTTTATTCTGCTTCAAAAGTCATAAAACACCTTTAAAAACAAACAGCTGAATGAACCTGATTGCAAATGTCTCTGAGAATCTGATCTATTACAATTAAACTTTTAGTGGAAGTACAGCTACATTTTTTCATTAATATTATCCTTTAATAATAATTAATTGTAGTTAATTTTTCTTCTTCCTGCATATTTCACTGATATTATGTGGCTCGTATAGCAATAGGGGTTCTGCACAGAGTAAATCTAGGGCACTGGAATTACATTCTGCAAATCTTTGCCTAGAAATTTGTACAGAAACTGAGTTCTGCCTTCCTTATTTTTTTGCAGAGATGCCAACTTCTATTACAATAGCCAAAGGTTTGTCAGCATTTCCAAAGGGCTGTTTTCAGAGATTTACACCTTGTTGTAGGCTGAAACTTGGCAAACAGGCTTGCATGCCTGAAGGGATTTACTGTTTAACGTGTCTGAATATTAACATGATTAAGCAAAAATTGGATGACTTTATTAACCATAACTTGATTAAAGGGTGATTAGTCATTTTTATGTTTGAGAATAACAGCCTTCTGCATTTGGTGCAGCAGAAAGGAGTTTTTTGCTGCTGGAGGTTCTTTTGCTTTTGATCAGAGCACATTTAGTTTCCAGCAGTGCGTCTTGCATGCAGGGAGCAAAGCTTGAGCTCAGATTAAAACCTGACACACGTATTTGTTACACATAGATCACCCCACCCATAGGAAACCGATCCAAAGAGATTTTTCATGTTTTCAGGCACACAAGACTTGTCTAATATAGATAAATTTTCTCAAAAAGCAAAGTGTTTGCATGAGCGAAGCATTTTCTTCAGCTTGCAGATGCTTATGCAAATGCACATAAACATCCACAGCGGTCACTTTGAGAAGTGCAGCACTGAAGTGAGCTGAAGAAAGAGCCCAGGCTGCTGCTTTGACCTCTGCACCATGAAGGTTTTGCACTAAATAAAGTAAATTATGTCTGGAACTTGCAGCAATTTACAGTACTAGTGAGGGTGCAGAAATATAGTAGCGTTCTCATGTAAAAGGGTTTTTTTAAACCGATGGCAAATTTGATCAATTTTAATCATGTTAGATTTTGCAGAAGATATTTGTGGACTATATGGCTCCTAGGTCAGTGACGGGAAGGGATATTTTGCCATTAACTTTGAGAGCACCAAACGTGTGCGCTTTTCTTGTTTTCAGTGCCAGGAGACAGAGATTAATAAAGATCTTCGGAGACATAGCAAAGCAACAACAAGTCAATACAAAACTTGAAAGACACTTACTCCCTTAAAATATGAAGTAAAAACATTGCAGTTAAAGCCTAGTGAAATTGCTGTTTCATTGGTTAAAACCAGACTAATTTAGAATCTCAATCTCAAGAAATAAACAATGAAGCTAAGTAATTTAATAAAAGTAACCGCTGAGAAAGACACTGTATTGATAAATTTTATCATTACATGTGCCATTGAATTTTAATTAGAATTTAGCTATCTTACATAGCAATTAACTCAAATGAGAATTCTACACAAACTGCTCTAGAAAAGGAGTGTTCATATATGCTAATGACTATTATGCGTGATTAAACATTGAGAAAATAAACTCCAAATGTATGCTAATAAATGGCAAAATTTACTGTGTAGAATTAATAGCTAAAAGAGGAATGGAGAGATGTTTCAAAGCATGTATATTGTTTAAGTCACCACATTAAATTTCAAACTTAGGGCCCTGCAAATGGTGCTGCTGCAGTCGCTCCCTTCACAGGAATAGGTCTGCTGGGATAATGGAGCTACCTCCACCAGCACCTTCCCACCCTGAGTTCGGAAAGCTGAGCTCTAATGAAATTACTAGACCTTGGAAAATATGTTTTTGTTTTGTATTTCCCACTTAAATATTGTATATATTTAACCCACTGTTACACATAATTTAAAAAAAAAAGAAATCTGTGGTCTTATTCCTGAATCTTTGTTGTGTTTCAGGTGGATTCCAAGAAATGTAAAGCAAAAACTAATTTTTTCCCATCCTGCTTTATTATTATAGGTGGCACCATGAGATCCTGATTAATTAAATTGTGATTATTTAGCCATGTCGGTCAAGAACTGCTACCAGACCTCATTTTTTGGTTTGTGGGGTTTTTTTTTTGTTTGCTGCAGGCTCTTGCTAAGGATGTGCAAGTGTGATGGGAGAGAGAATTGTACTCACAAATCTGCTCAATTCTTGCTCAGCAATAACCAAATTCTAGTCTGTTCAACAGGCAGAAAAAAAGTTGCTGTGCAGCTCTGTCATATATTTGCTTGAAGGAAGAGTTTTGTGAAGCGAAGCAAGGGTGGAATGATTGTTTTCTGATGTATGTTGGACAAGAAAAATTAATCTGTGCATGGCACTTGTTTTGGCTGTGCTTCAGAAGGCATCTCTTGTGATGTCACCTGTAAATAGCCAAGAACTTTGACATCAGCTCTGTGTGAAGCTGTTTAAATAAGTGCCTCATTTATAGAATCCTGCTGCCTGCAAAATGGCTCCAATGGTGTTATCCCCATGCCTGAGGGGAAAGTTAAATAATGAAACCCCAAAGAGTCTTTAAGTGGGGAGAAGGAGCACAGGAGGAAGGAGGAGAGAAAGGAAAGCTAATCTGTAACAGTACAACCTCATCTCCTGATTGTGTAGGACTCAGTAGTTAGAAGAACACAGCATAAAACCAAAGCGATACAAAACCATTAAATAAATAGTTTCTGCTTGAAACTAAGCATGCCATTCTTTGTTGCTGGATGTCTTCAGTATTCTGAGAGCAATTGAAATGTTAGCTCTTGCTTTGTTATTTATTTGTGATGAGGTTTTTATTGGCTGAAGATCTAGAGAGATGATGTTGTGCCATAGCAAGGCCCTGTGTACTGGTTGCACGTCTAGTGTAGGTCAGCCTTGTGTCCGAAATATTACCCCTGTTTGATTGCCCTGCAAACCACGTGCTGATTCAGCAATGTTTGCTGTCATATTGTGGAAGAGGGCTTTTGGAGACTTTTGAAAACAATAGCCCAGCAGGAATTGCATCTTACACATATACAAGTGCATGCTACTGGGTGTGATCTTGCTCTTTTTTCTTGCCTGGCARAGTATCCATTTGGAACCATTCTGCTTGGTTACTCACTCTGGTGCATCTGAAGGTGTGTACCCACCATTTCTCATTTAATGTGCATATTTAGGTTGGTAGTTATACTTGAAACTTGAGACAACTCAAAGTGAATGGATTGAGCAATTCCGGTATAGTGCTCTGTATTCATAGAATGGTTTAAGCTGATTTTTCTGCAAAGCAGTCTCTAGGGCTGTTAGATTTGAAGGTGCTTTTTTTCTGAAGAGATATTTATAAATACAGTATCTCTAAAGAGATATTTATAAATATATGTGCATATAAATTTTACTCCAAGGCCAGTGCCTTTGTTTACATTTGCAGTTGTGAAAGCTCTGACTGTAGCTCATCTGCATTCATCCCAAGGAATTTTTGGCCATAAACTCTGCTTTACAGACTCTTATACAATCCTACTGTTAATGTGCAGAAACATATTAATTGTGTGTGACTAAGAATAATATATTTTTTACTCCGTATATTACAGCACTAATGTTTACTTCCCTTAGCACTACTTTTATGTGTATTATTTAACAAAGTCCTAGTTCATTTAATTTGTTCAGTAAATTTGTGGGTGAAAAAAAAGGTGGATCTTCCTTATTTTGTTGTACAAAGCTTTTTTGCCCTAATATGGGCAGCTCATTAGTCTTACTCAAATTTATACACTTTATACAGACATGTCCAAAACAATGACTTAGAGACATGATAAAATGTTAAAATATCTTTTCTATAAATTAAATACAGGTCAATGGAAATTTTACTTGCATTTCTACTGTTCTTAATACAATTTCTGATGGACTTTGCCAGTGGTTTCCAATAAAGACTTAAAGACTAACACCAAATTCCTAAATGTGTCAAAGGACCATTGTGGAAGATGAACTTTTTTGTTATTATGGAACACATTCTGCTGTTAGCTGTGGTTTTAGAATGACATACCTTCAGCATTTATTTGGCTCAGTTTCCTTCATCACAAACACAAAAGGTTTCCCAGTGCAAGATCACAGTAGCTTGTTATCTAAAGTCTCGTGCTCTGTCAGCAATAGAATTACTAGTATGTACTTGCCAAGTAGCTTCAGAATGACAGTTTACAAGCATCAGGTCAAGTAATCAAAATGTTATAGTGGATATTTGCTACAAATGTAAATATATCAAGTATCTTTAATTGTGTTGTTTGCAATTAAAGTAACCCAATGCCATCTTATCTGGAGGTTATCGTCTGAACATTTTGAGTAAAGCTATAATAATATTTATTTTTGTTTTATGTGATGAACAAGTCTTAAAACTAAATCTGGTGAATTAAGAGTTGTAGTTCTGAGCAGCTAACTACCACTACTTGACTGCTGTTGTAAAACTTTATTAGGCAATACATCTGACCTCAAATTGGAAATTTGTGTTGGAACCAGTTTAGGAAATCATTATAGCTCTGTTGTTAATTTTATATTTGTCTAATAAAACACAGCAGGAAGTACACGACAGCTAAAGCAACTGATGGTAGCTGCTAGTCCTGTTTTTAACTACTGTTTTCTACCACGTACAGGCTCAGGATGGGAGAAAAATAAATAGAACTTAGTAAAAGAGATTACTTTTGTTTGCTAGCAAATTGCTGTTCAGTACTTTGTGGCTGCTTCTAGGGAGAAGGGTAGTATTATTATTGCCAAATATGTATTTGTACATACATTTGTAATGAAAAACATGTATCACCAAGATTTTAAAGATACAGATGGGTTGGGTATATCATGTCATTTTCCAGACTGTTAGGAGCATCATTCAGTTCTTAACGATGTTACCTGACCAGACTTTATTGTGGGGAATCAGCATGTTAAAAATGCAATAAAGGACGATTGGCTAACATGAATGTAGTTACAGAAATGATGGAATCTGAAGTGAGAGGAAAACTTGAAGGCTGAATATCATCAAATTAAGCATGCCAGAGAAGCCTCATGCCAAAACACAGAATTAACTGGTACCTCCTATTGCAGATCTAGTAATGTAGGTTTCTTACTTATAGTACATGGAGAGAGGACTACTGTAAATACAGAATAAGAAATATGGGATCAGTATTTAAAAAGAGAGGAGTAGAAGGGTTTTGAGAAGCCACAGGGTTTTGAGTCAGATCTTAGTAGTAAACCAGTTTTTAAAAAAATTTTAAAGAGGGCATGGTTGAAGGCATTGAATTAAATGCAAACTAGGCAAGTGTGAACATATCTATGGTAGAGAGAGTCAACGTGATTTTGGTTTTTTTTAGTAAGGGAACTGATTTTTCTGTTTCTTCTCGTGCACAAGGGAAATGTAGTAGATCTAATCTGTTTTGCAATTCAGTGAAGCATTGTATGTTGTCCCCTGAGAAGCATGGAGTGAAGCTGGTGAGGATGAAAATTGGTACAGGCTCTGTACGGTGAGCAAAGAATAGGTTGATGATGGATGTGGAGAACATCACTCCAGTACCAAAGATCTCCAGCCATATGATGACTGGAGCAGGAAGAGTAACACGATGCAGGGACTATTAGGCCTCATGCTGCAGGTACGCAAAACCTCTGCCCTGTCCTGGCTTGGGGTGGGTGTTTCTGTTTCGGGCTTCCTGCTCTTGGATAGCTTGGCTTGACCTTGGGAAGCTTCAATCTGCTCCAAGCTGGGACAGGTCTGTTTCAAGGAATTTTTACAGAATTTTGTAACTCATCCAACTCATAGTTGAGTAATCCAACTCATCTTTGCATTTTCCCTCAAGCTGTCAGTATTGACTTCATTTGACCTTTTCTTTAGAATGGTGTCCAGTCCTGCTCAGTTAGAGCAGTGAACCACAATTTTGTCTTTTGTGGCTGTTAAATGCGAAAAAGAGTTTCTGTACATTAGTGACTTCTGGTTATGGCTTATCCCGAGCCATATCTGCATCACTTCTTGCCCAGATTATCATCACTCTCATTTTAACAGCCATTTGGTGCTCGTGGCATGAGTGCTGTTTGGCTGCCATATTGATCACAAGAAAGAACATCTCCATTTGCAAATTCACAGTTTGCTGCCTGCTTTCTTTGCATTTCCACTTTCTGCATGCTCAGCAGTTCTAAATACCAAGGCTGTCTTCATTCATGAGCTCCTTCCTTCAGTCATTCATCCTTGCAGACCCAGAAGTGTGACTGGAGGTGCCAAGCACTAGCCATGCTGGATACAGACTTCGTAGAACCTCAGTCCTTTTGAAATTGCTAATTTTTTATCAAGTGAATGAATGCCCAACCTTGGCAGTAGAGGAAGTGTAGACTTTATTCTCATTTTAGCTTTTCTGAGGTCAGCAGGCAATATTAACAGGGCTTGTTTAATTTATGTTACCTACTAGAAGGCTTTCCTGTCCTTGTTGCTGTTTAGAAAATGCAGACACACACACACATACACACACATACACATTAAATTAAGAGTGTTGGAAAGAATGCTCCATAAATTTTTCAGCTATTTTTGAGCTTTTTTACTCATTTCTTTTTCATTTGTTCAGATTTAATTCTATTTTTAAAATGCTTGGTCTTTACACAAAGAAAAAAAAAGAAAGAGAGGAGGGAGAAGTGTACATTGACATACTAAGTGAAAAACCTCAAGAAAAATTACAGTAAATTAAAATTTATTTCCCAAGGGACAGAACATATTTCAGTGGGATGAAGGAAGAAACTAATAGACTTTCTATGAACAGCCATTTTTATTTAAAGAATAAGCTTTCAGGCAAATATAATTCTGCAGCCTCCTGAGGATAGCCTTTTTTCTTGTTAGGAATAATACCAATTAAAAAGTGCACAATTAAAAGCACTGAAAGTTTGTCAGTGTACATTTTCCATGGAGCTGTGCTTTCTATCATGCTGTTGATTGCTTAACATGCTTTGTGGTGCTGGTTTAGCACGAGCTGCATCTGTCCTGCCAGTCTGCAGACAGTAATTAGTTAACACTGCCAAACATAAATGAATTGTGTCTGCTAATCTAAAACACTTGCTAACAAATCAAACCTTTTGGGGGTATTTCACAATTTTCAAAGTATGCAATTTGACATTTTGGTTTTTTCTCACCTGTTGCTTTCTCATGAGTGTCTGTCTTGGATGGGGGAAGGGGTTTTTTTTTTGTTTAAGTGCAGATCATATCCGTGATCTCGCACAGCACACTCAGATGAACAGCACACTGAGAAGGCAGTGCTGCAGAGTATATGTGAAAGTGAGCAGGCAAGTGAAGAGAAGGACTTAAAACAGCTGTGCTGCCAAAGGAGATGTAGAAGGAAATTATAGCCTCAGGACAGGGTTTGCAGGGAGAAGTCTTCATGGACTGAGGAGCAAATTGCGTTTTTTTTTTCAACCGTTGCAATTTCACCCTCAACTTCTACTGACAGTTTTGTGTAGGTCCTGTCTGTCCTCAGCCCAGCTCTGTTCAGCATGGCTTGGATGCCACCTTGTCCCCTTCAGCCTCTTTTCCTGCTCCACAGTTTATAATTACTTTTGATCCCTCACATTTTTTGAGTCCGTAGCAAACATATTGATATCAGATGAGTAGTTCTTATCCCCCTAAGATCCATATTTGTTGTATTTCTTGGCCCTAATGAAGGGCTCTGTGCTTGAAAATTTGTCCTCCTTTTAAGCACCACGATTTGTTTTCAAAAGGGATGCTATTTCTTCCTTTGAACCTGGTTTCCGTCACTACTGTACTTATCGGGCATCAACTTCCCAATAATAACATGGATGTTAAGAACTATCCTACTTTTTGAAAGACTTTGAAGCCACAAAGTCTACAAAACCACATTTTATTTAAAAAAAAAAAAAGAAAACCAACCAAACAAAAAAACTAATATCTTGTTTCACCAAGTAGCAATAGACACTTTAAATATTTATTTTCCAATGGAAGAAGCTAAGAAACTGTGGTGTTCTGGAGATGTCTCCAAGCTGTTAATGGTGGGCAATGGCACACAGAAATTCATATTCTTTGTTGTATGAAGCCAGAACTCTTGAAATACTCACAAAAATAATGACCTCGTGATTACTTTACAGTTCTATTATTTATTTTTAATGTACTTACATATATTTTTTGAGCTTTAAGAAATGTGACTGTGTGTTGTGCTGTCAGGTAATATCATTTAGGGTACAGGTAATTATGGGAAATTTACCTTGGTATTCATATTCTTATAGTTCCGTCCATTTTTAAAAGCAAAGCTACTTGGCCTGATTTATGATGGCAGAGTGGAGTTGTGAGGGCAAAAAAAAAAGCATTTTTGTTCATTCTAACCATATGGTTCTCAATCCTTGAAAACTTCAGTTGCATTAACACTGAGGGTACCATCATTTTTCACAGATCTCCTTGAAAATCCATTTCTCGCACACATACAAACACAAAAAAAGATGACTTCACAAAGTTACATGTTTAGAAAGTTGAGTGAAAATACTCCATAGCTAATCTTGACAGTTCCAACCTGGAGAAAAGCCAAGCGCCCCAGAACAATGCACAGCGAGTACATTTGTAATAGAATCCAGAAATCAATACACATGACCAGATTTTCCAGTCCACCACGCTTATTTTGCAAACCCACCCGAGGTCTGGACGGGAGCGTTCCCCATTGTCAAGGAGACTCTGACGGCCAGAAGCTGTTGATGCTGGCGTAGCTGCCTCGCATGCCAGTTGTCTTATCTCCTCCCAGGGGAATGAGGGAAGGCGTCAGGAGAGGAAAAGCTCTTGTGTCTTGTTTAACCGGAGACGTGCCCCATGGGAAGGGGTAGTGATGGGGAAGCAGTCCCTGTATTGGGAAGATTCACCGAAAGTTTGAGTTCCTCAGAAAGCTTTGTGTGGCTGGTGGTTGCTAGCATTCTTCCGTGCTGGAATAACCCATGTGGATTTTTTTCTTCCACATTGTTTTTCAAAGCTAACTCATTTTGGCAGTAAAATCTGCTAAGTGTTCTGAACATCCAGCAGCCCATCTGGAAGACCAGCAAGATGGCTGTGGTGCATGCGCTGACACAGTATTGTGTGAATTTGGGGAACACTGGATGTGCCACATTCATGAGGGTCAAGTGCTCACATGGCCTGGGACAAGCCTTTCAGACTGACCAAAGTAAGTCTAAGTGGCCCTGTAGTGCTGACACCTCTCCTTACTCATAAACTGCCTAAAGGTCTTGGGAAATCTTCTGTTGAAGCTGTAGCTTTCATGAAAGTGATGAAATTTTATAGCAATACAAAGAGTTTGGGAAAGACAGTCTTGCAGAATGTAGCTCTGCTTTTTCCTTTGCTTGTCTAGACAGCCAGGGTGCTTTGCTTTGGACTGCRCAGTTTTGACGGATTTTAATCCCCAAGCTATTTTTGATTCCTGGTCACATTTATGACATATACAGTCTTAGCTTTTTTTCTCCTTCAAGATGCACACATCCATAGACTTGAATGGGTGTAGGAAAGATAAATGGCTAAGGGAAAAGGAAATTAGCCTGAATGTTCTTAGAGCAGGAGCAAGGAGACTATATAAAGGCAGACTGTGTGACAGAGATAAAAACTAAATGAAAATTAAGGCTCAAGAGGAGGCCTGGCTGATGGGGGCAAGGAAGTCCAAATATTTTCAGATAATACCCAAAAGATGAAATGTAAAAAATGCTCCATTAAATCCCATTTCCCCCTTACTTTGATATTTTAATTCCCCATTTCACTTTCTTTCATAATTTCCTTCTACCATCCCAATGCTACTCACTCTGTAGTGAAAACCTACTGTTGCAAATCATTTTCCCACAGACCCATCCTTTAGCCCAGTAGCATTCAGCGTCTATCCAGTTAGATTTCGATACATATCAGAATACAGAGCTGGCAGAAGAATTCACTGTTTAAGATTGTAGCTGGAAGTTCAGATGTGGGTAGGCAGTCAAAACAGTAAGTATGTGTTCTTCAGAAATAAAATGGCAAAAATGGGATGTGAAAAGTGCAGACATACTTTACATCATCATGCAGCACTTAAGTATCTCTACAAACAGCTTCAGTTGTTTAATTATTTTTATTTTGTTGCAAGTTTCTTATGCATAATGATAATTTGTCCACTCAGATTTATGTTATTGCAGGCTTCAGTCCAGCAAAGCACTTAAGCACTCGATTAACTTTAAGCACATAAGTAGTCCCATTGCTGGATTGGCGCCATATTAGAGGAAAAGAATGTTTCTGGAGAAACTATGCTTTCTGGGGGGGTGGATGGGTGTGTTTTTTGTTTTCTTTAAAGTGTCAACAGCACAGTTTATTTAGCTGCCTTTTAAACAGTAATCTTATTAGTAAAATTGGCAGGATTAAGAGCCTGTTAAACAAAATCTGTGTGTTTTCACATCAGTTAAAATCTGTACTGTATTCCCTTGGAATACAACAACTCTGTTGTGCAATAACTGGATTTTAATGTAACCAAGTCACTTAAGATTGCATTAAAATACGTTTATTAAATCACTTGGCTGCTCTAGACTGGTGGGTTGGAAGTTGAAAATGCAGAGAGGCTTTTCTGACTTTGAAAGAGTGTTTTGTAGGATTTCTTGCAGTTTTCCTTCATCAATCAAACTGCATTTGTTTACCAAGAACATGTAGTCAATGTTAATTTTATGGACATTCTGCTGGGTGCAGAACGAAGCCATCTGTCCTCAAAGGTGGCTGGGGTGAGCAGTCTGTCCATCACATTGGTGAGCTCCAGACGGTGAGGACAATGGACGTCGTCAAAGTTTGGCTGCTTTGTTTTCTTATTGCAGGCAGAAAACTCAGCCCAGCAGTTCTGTCCCTCTGTTTCCTGCATCTTATCACTTTCAGATATGCATTTTTACCATGAAAAAGCTAGTAATCAATAAGATTAATTTTATTTGTATGTGGAAACCTCAGTGCTCTTATTGAAAAAAAAAAAAAAAACAAACAACTTTGTTAAAACCAAGAAATTAAAATCTGGCAGCAAAATGGAACAGACACCAGAGCTTTAAAACTAAAAATAATAAAGTCTGCTCTGTTCCCTTAAAAATAAGGAAAAGCAAATGTCCCCAAGGAAGAAAGAGTATCTCTAACTACATCATTTACTTATTTGATAGAAAGGTTTCTGGTACTAATAGAATAAATAACCTGTTTGCTCAGAATTCATTTGTATTAACATTTCTGGCAGTGATTTCCTTTTCATGTTTGTTAAAATACAAAGCTTTATATAGGAGCTGCTATGTTTGTACTACAGATTCATTTACTCTGACAGCTGATATATTTGTAATCGTGGTAGAATACTGGCTTCAGTGCTCGGCCCTGCTCCTTTGATATAAGCAGGTGACTCCTAACATTTATTGATGGTTTGGGGGATGATTTGATGGAAAAAGTTGAATTGTTGCAAAGTAATTCCTCAGGTCTTCTGAAGTTTATTATTGACTGCTTTGATCTTTGTTCTGCAGATGCAGAAATAACATTGCCTACAATCTGTAGGTGTTCTCTGCACTCTTTCAACTAATTGTTTTGTGCATCTGACAAGATGCAAATTTACCCAGGTCTGTCTACAAAGAGGCTTCTCTCCTGCCTGCTCTTTTTTGTAGAAATCAAACAATGCTATTTTTACCTGCTTCTAAAAATTGATTCTGAGTGTGTCTTTTGACATGCCTGCTTGCCTTCACTGCTCCCAGACATCACCAGCTACCTGCCTGTGTTGCCACATCCAATCTGGCTGGCATGTGGGACCGAACCAGGAAGGAGAACAGCTCAGGATGGAAAAGAGCGTTCCAAAGTGGGGAACTCCCCTGGCTGTACAGCAGACACTGAGTGTCACATACTGATTGTGCATTTCTTACACAGCAATTTACAGGCTGGTGGGCACAGCCTTGTGATTACATAGACACGCTCACTCTACATTTTAAACCAGACAAACCTGGGCATCAGGAGCAGAGTAGCTGCAGTGGCCTGGAAGCTGGGGAAATATGGAGGTGGTCAACTTGAGGTGAGTTCTGCAATACAATACCTCTTATCTGAGCTACTTAATTTTAAGAAGTGCCAATATCCCTATACTAGGCAATGCAATTGGTGAGTGTTGAAAGCTAAGGACATCAGATGCTTCTTCCTTACATATGGACTTAAGAAGTAAATAGCTTCTCAGCCTTCTCAGGTATCATTTTACCTTTTTATAAGCTGCTCCTCATGCCCTAATACATTTATACAACTCCTATTTGTGAGCAGAATGTTTCTGAATCCTCAGGAGAACCAGAACATCTCATCGCTTCTACATCCAAATTTAATTTAATTGCGTTGCTCAGGTTTTTTTTATGCTGGATCCTTTTCAGCAATCCTCTCACTTAACAAAGCTGAATTTCCACTTGAATTTGATGTGAAAAATGCTTGAATAAGGAGTACCACGAAGACTTAGTTCTCATCCTTCTAAGTCATTAATAGTTATTAACTTGATTTCTGAAAGTGCTGAGCACCTAAAGCTCTTAGAAGAGATTAGCACAGGAACTGCTGATACTAAATTCCTCCTCTGCAGAGTACACACTCCCTCAAAGTCACTGAGAGGGGCTGGGCATAAGAAAGCCACTTCTGCTCTATGCTCCCCTTCCAAACTGCTCAGCGGCATGAGGAAGAGGGACTGTGTGGCATGAGTATAAGGACTGCCAACAGAACAGGTGTGATTTCTTGCATACTGGGAATCTGCAGAGGGGCTGTCACTCAGGCAGGGTGACTCAGATATTGCTGATGCCACTGCATGCTTCCCTGCACTCTGTTCAGAGCTTGGTGACTCCTCATCCCATATTCATGGTAGATCATAGCAGAGCATGATTGTTAGGGGTTAGGATGCATCTGTTTCTCTGAAAATAGGAAATACAAATTTCCCAGAAGAGAAATATTTCAGAATACAGGAAGTTTTTGAATGTGTAACATTTGCTATTCGTACATTCTTCATTAAATGTAATTTTTTAAACTACTGGGTTTGGAAGTGTAAGAATGGTTATTGCTGCTCATAGCCTCTAGCCTCATAGCCTCTAGCCACATAGCAAAGTGTCCAAAACTCCTTTCTGGAAGCTTGATGATATGACAAGACTAGTGGTACTGATGACATCCTGGCTCGGGTGAAATAAATGAACAAAACTCACATTGGTTTTATTTAGATCACAAAATTCATGTTGAATTTGACAGTGGCTGAAATTTAGTGCTTATCACAGGCTAGCTAAAATAGAAAAGCCAATGTATTTTAGTTTATTTAATGGCAAATTCCATGTTGGATTTCCCTCCCTTTCTGTTATGTGCTTGTTATATACTTTGCTAGGAATAAATTGGACCCATAAATAACTACACCCCAAATTAAATTAATTTCCAAATGATTTTAACATAACTTTCATCAGAAATTAAGTTTTCAGAAGCTTGTTATAATGTAAAATATGTCCACCTAAATAAACATGAACATATGTATTCATACGTATGTCTGTGCATATATGTGCATAAAAGTATATAATGAACCTAGATATTAGGGTTTTTTCTTAGGAAAGAATGTCACCATATATTCAAGATGCAGTAATGTATTACTTTTTTTATTGCTTTAAAAAGCCTTGAATTCTTGTAGAATATGGTTTAGTGGGTCAAACATCCCCTTTCCTCTCATTTATCAGCCTTTTGATCTTGTGTCAGTTCTAAATGTTGGCATGCTCAGGCCATAACAGTGTGCTGCAAGATCACAAAAAGGCATAGTTATATCTTTAAAAACTTATGGGCATCCTGGTGCTACATCCCAGCATAGCTTAGCAGATGTGGTATTGAGTTCCCCCAAGTCTTCACTGCCCCTTTGTCTATTATTTTTTTTATAGTTTTGTTCTGCATTCCTTCCACTCAACCTCAAGTAGATGGAAGCCTGTTAGTTTATTACTTACATATGTCTGCACCCTTTTACCTCAGCAGGGAAAGACAAAATATCGAGAAGGACTGTAGGTTTGGGATGGTCAACTAATCCTTCCCCACCTTGAACTAATCGCCAGGCTGATGTGTTATTGTGCTGAGCTCTGTTCTTCAGTGCATTGCCAGTGGGGTTTCAATTTGTAGAAGCATAAACAGATACTAAAGTAAAAAGAATGGTGCAGTGATTTGTTAGCAGAGTTCAGATCAAATTATCACAGCGGTCCCCTGCTGACAGTCCTAACAATTACCTCCTTTTCCTTGGTCTTTCAAATGTTTTCTGTTTCACTTAGGTCTTGGTAAATAGTGTGTTTCTCACTGTGCTTTATTTATTTACCTACAAAAGGGAATGAAATTGAAACTTCAGCTTTCATTCAAATGTCTGAATGTCTATATATTTTCTCCTAACTTAGATGTGTTAATAACTTTTTGTTTTCTTTTTTTAAAAAATAAGTATATAGGCAAGGTAACTAAAAATGGCTTCAGCTTTCTAGGGCATACCTGTTTTTATAACATTTTCTACCTCTTTTATAGCTTTGATCATGGCAGTACAGATCTTATTGAAATTTTAAAACTTTAAATAGGAAATGAATAGAATGTTGTATACACTAAGCCAATATTAAGTGTTTAAAGCATTTGAGTCCTATTTTGAAATCAAATTGGGTACATGTCAGTAGATATTATTACCTTTTGGAGGAATATAGTCAGTTGATGTTCTGTACAACTTGTCTAGAATTAACTTTAACATTTGTTTCCACTCTTTTTTTTCTTTTTCCTATTTTCAACTCTTGACTTTCACTCTTGCATAGTTACATTTATCTGCTTCTTACAATTCTAGTGGGACTGATTTATCATCATTTGCTAACATATCTGTCTCAAAATCTGGGCTTTGATCAGCTTGTATTTTATAACTTACATCTGTTCTATGTTTAACCTTTTGTAATGCTGTTTCTCAAAAATATTATCTAGTTTAACAAAAGAATCACGTTAGTCTAAGCATTTTGTTAAACCTAAAGGAAAAAAATCCTACATACCTGTCTCTTTTGCTGTACTTTTGTTAGTTTCATACTCTCTTTTTCATTAAATCTATAAATCTGTCACACTAACTTCTTCCTGTGGTTGCTGCTGAACTGTAAACTCCACCTTCCTGTTCCTTCTCTACCCCTTTTTTTCACACAATTCCAGCTTGTGTTTCGCAGCAACACTACCAGCAGCATCACTGCTCTGGCCTGTTTGCTGCTGCAGGATCCAGCTTCTAAAAAGTAAATGTGGTGATTAAAAGTACTCCCACAGTGGGTGGCAGGGGAGAGCAGAAAACTCCTTGGTTTTGAATAAAATGACTAAAACTAAAAATTCTGGCTGGAACTAACATTAATCCTCCCACAATGAGTCCTTGCAGTGAGATAGATGGATTGTAGGCTTGGTGAAGCACAGAGACACATCTGCATGTTCTGTTGTTGCCTAACCTGTCTTCAAGAAAGGAGGTTTCGTTTAAAAGGACTGACTTCCAGACTGGCTCTGTCTTGGATCAGACTGGGTAGTACTGAGACAAGAGTGAGAGATGCCTGAACAAGCCTTTAGAAAGTTGTCAGCTGTTCCCCAGCTTCAAAATAAATGAACTTTACCTAGCACTGAGCAGGCTACTAAAACTGATGAAATTATGAAATGTTTTTCCTTGGGATTTTTTATCATCCTCTGATGTAAGGGGGAAAGTCAGCCCTACTGTGCTTTGCTTCTGAGGGAAGTGTAGCCACTGTGTCAGGGCCATCAGCAAGGTAACACTGCCCAGGGGCCTCAGGGAGAAATGCTCTTGGTGCCAGAGCACCCTTGACTTGTTCTATGCACTAATGTGGCCACACCACTTGCCTGAAAATAGCCTCAGCTGCTCTTCAGCAGCTAAGAAGCTTTTGAAGTCCTTTTGGCTAAGTCCACAGCCACAGATAGTAAATGCACAAACCGCTTGATCCTGACTGTATTGGTGTCTGGATGAATCTGGCCTGAGGACCCAATCAGAGAAGAAATACCCACAAAAATCTAAGTAATTCCAACTCACATGTCTTTCCAAGGCAGTAGACAATTTTAATACAAATGGAAATTTTATTGGCATAGGGGCTAAACTCAGTCTTGGCATAAATGGATTTGGGGGAGCTATACTTGCTAGTAGCAGAGCAAATTTTGGCTTCAGGAGTGAAGATCTAAAGCAATGAGAAGCTATAAATTTTGAGCCAGCAAGGACATTACAAAAGGCAGAAGGATAACTGATACGACATCACTTCCTTCTAAAAAGATTATGAGCTATGGAAAAAGATTACTTACTTTTGCTGCAAATAGCTTATAAGACTTGGGCAGGTACATTAAATGTATTGAGTGGATCACTGACAGCAAATACACCTGTGTAGTGATTAATTAGAAACAAAAACCAAAGCATGGCCTGTCAGGTAGGAAGTAGCATACAGTATAATCAGTGTATTTGGAGTATGTTTGGATAAAAGGAAAAAAAGTAGGGTGACAGTCAAGAACAGGAGCAGTTCATGAATGAAAGGCAGTGGTAGAGCTGGAACAGAATAATAATATTCACTGCTCTTTGTCACTTGAGCCGCTTCTCAAGAAAGGCATGCAGCATTGTCCCTGCTTGTAAGTAGGGAGATGAAGTGGCAAGCCCAGGAACTGAATTTATTTTTTCTGGAACGCTTCCAGTATTGTAAATACAAGTCTAAAGAGATGGCAGTTGACTATTCTCCTATACCCAGATTCCCCTGCTGTAAGTCTACATAGAAGATATTAATCCTGTTTCATTGGGTTTTATCCTGGGAACTTGCAATATTCTGTTCTGCATGATTTAATCTCAGAAACGATCCACTGTTGGCMAAATGTTAAAATTTCTACAGGGAAATTCTTCTATGAAGTTCTTGTTTGGTTCTATACAATTCTTTCTAAGAAGATGTAAATATTGAGATAATTATACCAGACAGAACAGAAACACACTATTTTCCATTCTCAAATTGGCACTTAAAGGTGTTGAACATTTTACCTTATCTCTAGTAAGTTGCCAGGGTTAATTAAGTTTTTGTTTTGGATGTGCACCAGCCATAGCCAGAGCAGAACTGCATGTTCCTCTACAACCACAGCTGACTTGTGGTTTTCCTGTTGATTTTTAATTTGGTATCACACGTATACAATTTGGTATACAACTCCTTTGATGAGGGCAATGGAGAAGTACTGGCTAAAAGTTACAGAACGTATCTTTTGCTCCAAGGAGCTCACAAAACGTTAATCTTTGAAAAATGCAGAAGCCTATTAAAGATAAAAAACATAAACAAGTGTAAGGCACTTCTTAAATTCTTTGACAAAGGTCTCAGGTGTAGAGGGGTTAAAGCGATATCTTGTTCCTCTAAATATTTCRACAGACAGACTTTTGATTGCATTATCTATTAAAAAAATTGCTTTGAACCTTCCGCCAATGCAGACCACTTGTGCTTTCTCAAACCAACAAAGGTTCGGTCAACAGATAAGAATTTCTGACCGTGGAAGGGCAGCTGCTTTCCTTTCATCTTTCTCCTGGTGTGTATATGAAATGTTTGCTTAGCCTGGCCCTGCTATCATGAGGACTTTTTTTTCTCCTTAATCCTTCCTCTAATTTGAATCCTACACCCAGTCTGCAAATAAGACATGAAGAAAATTTAGATTTCAGCAGTGCAGGGTAATCCTGCTGGATGCTGAGTACTTCAGCCCCAGTTCAGCACAATACCTAGTCTTATCTGACTATACATATGCTTATCTGTAAGCCTAAACTTAAGCATATGATTAAAAGCTCTGATTGATTAGGACTAATGATCCTCGCTGAAGTACTAAGCCCTGTGAGAGAAGTTTGTTTTACAGCAATTTTGCTGTTGTTTTTCTTCTATTGTTACTTCCCACCAGAGGAGGTAATTAAGGAAGTGTTTGTTTTAAGAGCAGCAGAGCAATTTCTGTAATTTTTTTTTATCTGATTCTTGAAAATTCACTTGTGACCAGCCTTGTGTTTATTAGCCTTTTATTACATATTTTTCTTCAAAAGCAAACATGATCTCTAGAAATTGTGCCAATGATATCCAGGTATGTCTCTTACTTCTCAAGAAGCCTAATCCATGTGCAATGTTAATGAGAAAAATATTAAGACAAAATGCGTAAAATTGCCTTCTAGAAAGGTTCAATCTATATGTAAATGTAGGGTTGAATACAAGAGAACTGGCTAACAGTATCCTGAAGGAAAGATGGTATTCATGTAGACTGGATCATTATAAATGTATGCTTTCAGATGCTGCCTACTTTAACATTATATGGCTTCCTAATGAGAAAAAAATTTGTGTTTTGTTTTACTTCCTTCTTGCTCTCTTTCAGCTTGTCTCTCTGTCTCTTTTTGTTTTAGCCAGCTAAACCTGGTGGAGTGAGTAGTATCATTAAAACGGGAAGTTTGAGTTGTTGGTTTTTTTTTTTGTGACACCTGGAAAGGATGAATGTAAGGCAGTAACAGGTCACCTAATGATTTATGAGATTTTGACTTCCATAGATGTTTAATAAGGATCTGTCTGCATGCCATGTTGCTTGAAAGAGTGTGGAAGTCAAAGCTCAAAGAATATGTTTGAACAAGCTGTCTGTCCTGCGATGTTGCTTTCACAAGCGAGTTTCCTCGGGCAGACTCTGGGCAGGAGACTATCAAGTTCTTCTGTCTGTGCCTTGCCATGACAGCACTGGCTCGTGTTTGAGCACCAATTCCTGAATACTCAGTTCAGTAGCATCAGACTAGGAGACAGTAATGAAGGATAACAGCTTCTCACATTTTATCTGTGAGGAGAAGGAATTCTTCTGGATGGATTTGTTATGAGCAAAGTGTCTCACTGTCCTGCCTCTGTCATCCTAACCACCACAGTAAAGCTTTTGTGGGACTTCACAAAGAAAGGAATGGAGGCAGTTTGGAGACATGTGAAGGACAAGGCAGTAGCCAAACCTTACATTTTCTGAGGGCTGAGGGGATCTATTTACCCTAGCAGGATTCCATTAAATTTTCTTAGCATTAAACTGCAAGTATTTTGAGCTACTGCCCTCTGGAAGAGAAGCCATGTGCTTTCATGACACTCAAACTTTGATCCTAAGTTGCTGTAAAGCTCCAGTTCAGCAAAATGCTTGTGTRTGCTTGATTTTAAATACATGAATACTTACAGTGACAGAATGGTCAAGAGGAGCATGAAGTCTACTTTGCTTCACAGCTAAGCCAGTATGTAACTTATGAGTATGTTGTATTATCAGTCAAGGGCACCTATTTCTATACAACCCTGCCTTGGAAGTGCTTTCCCTGGAGCTGGTGGGATTTAAGTGCATACTTAATTTAGGAAGAGCAGGGGAAAGACTGCATCTGCTTGATTTATATGCAGTTTATCTTCTGGTGGCCTAAATAACTTCTCACATCCTTATTCAAATTCTTAGGCCGTTTAAATGTTTTTCCCTTCCAAGACTTTTCTGGAAACACTCCGTTGTTTCTTTCATAAAACCATTCTGCTGTGCCTTTCAGATTTTTTTTTTTAACATCTATGCAATTAATGAATAATGGCTGAGGTCTTCTTTCCTCATCTTTTGTTGATTGAGGAATTTTTGTGCGCCTTGTGTAGAAAAACTAATTTGCTTCTACAAGTTTTACTCCAATGCCTTGCCTATGAAAGTCTATGTGTGGCTATTTCCCACATTTGTGTAAATAATGAAATCTAAGCTAGTTGCTTGCCTATTGAAAATTTCTATCATTCAAAGACAAAATCCGTGACTGGGAGTTCAGAGGGAATGAAGGTCATCCTGTGCTGGCAAGTCTGACTTCTGTGGATGTCCACCTCTGTGATAGATGGGCCTGGATTTTTTTACAGGAGTAAATTTTGAATAATAGTCTTGATCTGGTACCAAAGGAACCAACAAGAGGTTGGTAACTTACTGCAGACCATGCAGAATCATGAACAATTGAAAAGTATAAATTAGGAAACCCAAATATTTTAGAATTAAGTCTCCACAAAACAGAAGTATTTCACTGGGTTTTTGGTTGTTAGGTTTGGTTTTGGTTTTTTAAAATGATCCTTTGTTACCACTAAGCTTTCTCTGTAAGGAAGATGAAAGATCTGTCATGGCTTTCTTTGCTTATTTTCCTTAATACTGAATTTTTCATAGGAAAATTAAGGATTTTGTGTTAGATTTACCTGTTGTCAAGGCTATAGTTGATGACAGCACGGCTGCTATCTGCCGTGTAAGGGGATTCTACTGTTTTTGTATCAGCAGCAACTGTAAGCCCTGTAGCCTGATTTCCTGTGTTACACAGGTCACAGAACTTGATGAGGGTCACAGGAGGGACCCCATAATAGCTCTATGTATACAGAAGCAAAATACCAAGGGGAAAAGTTATCATCAAGAGTATTAGTCAACAGTGTGTTGAGATCATGCTGTTGTTTCGATTACTTAACACGTGGTTGTGCTAGCAAGTCCGTAGTTCCAGACCTTTAGGAAAAGGATTGGATGGGGATTCTGTCTCTCAAGGGTTTGTAGCTCTCTTTATAAACCCCCACCCACGCAGTGGGACACGGTCCATTTAATCACGGTGGGAAAATGTGAAATGCTGCCGTTATTGCATCCAGACTTGTTGCATTTACTCACCAAGCCATGCATGCTCTCCCTAAGTGTTAGTGTTTGAAATAAGTTTAATTTCTGTGATCACAAGACAGCATTTTGTTACCTTTGCAACGTTTCAGTTGCTGAGATGCATTTTGATTATGCTGATCAAAGAGTCATTGAGCATTGGAAGTTCATATTGGCTGTGATTCTGCCTGACGTATTTTGCACTATGTCATGTCTAACTCTTTGTGATGATTAAACATTCATTTGCACCGACTGGGGGTGCCTGACAGTCTTACATCATAAAGCACTTTATTCAGTGCAAATTAGGATTCAGTACGCTCCTCTGTGGGGGATTTTCCCACTAATGACATATGTAAATAGCACTCATTCATTCTAATATTAAGGGGAAAGGTACAGAAGCATGCAGATCTCCTAATGAATCTGTGTTATACCTCAGATGAAAGGAAAACAAAGTGTTTTTCAGATGTTAATTTTGTTATCTGCACACACTGTGCTCTCCTCTACTCCCTCAAAGTTGAGATACACAGAATCAGATTTATAGAGCCTTTATGTTCACAAAGACGGTTTGTCAGAGAGGTACCCATGCATGCACACTTCCCGTGACAATATGGAATCCCTTCCTTCCCTGAAGAAAAGGAAGAAATACAGCCATATTATTCAAATGCAAACCCTAATATATTGGGCCCTTCTTTGTGTGCATGTAAAACTTTTTTCCCTGCTATTGGTGCAGCAGCATAACACACAGGTTTAGCTAACAAAGCCTGATGGCTTCTGTCACTGTGTTATCCTGATATTTTTATGTCAGCGTGCTCACATGCAATGTAAGAGAAGTGGACTCTTCCTTGAGTGGATAGCCCTTGTCATCTACCATGCCTTGGATTTAAGAGAGCCACAGCAGAAATATTTGGGTCTTAACATTTTGTGACCGAGTTTTGTTCATTTTCTTTGGCCTTTCATTCCTGGAGGCCTGTCCTTAGGTTTGCTTTCCCGTGGGCTCCCACGGAGGCACAGCCCTGCCCGGGGCCCACACGGCACCTCCCGGCTCTCTGCTCAGCCCCATCCATGCCTGGTCAAGGATGAGGTCAAGTCCTCATCTCATCAGGGCTTAACAATGTGTCTGGCAAAATCAGTGGCAAAACCATTTTGGCTGCATGGGGCAAAAATAAGCCGAACCCCTCTAATGACTCTGGTGCTCCCCAGCAGTGCTGAGGCAGSYGAGCTGTGAGAGGAAGGGACACTCCTGACTCCTAATTTCACCTGAAAACGGTCTGAGCTGTCTGCGTGAGCTTTGTCATTTCCTTCTTGTGAATTGGAGAAAAGCAATAAGTTCGCCTTGAATAAAGGGTTTATTTTTTCCTTTCTCTTTTAGCCAAGATTTAAATGTTTGCATTTAAAGAAAAAAAGAACAACCAGCAGTTTAGTGTTATTTAACCACTACAGGCAGAGTAGTGTGAATGATACTCTCTTATTTTTTGCTGTGAGGAATGAGTGGTGTTCCTTCAAATCTGTGTTGAGCTAAACTCGATGCAGACGTCGGCTGTAAATAGGTCAGGCAGTCATTGAAGTGAGCAGTTGGCCACATTTGTGCTAACTCTAGTATTTTTGGTTTTTGCCAGAGGAAAAAGAATTCTAATTTCTATCAGTCTAAATTGTGCTGGGCAGCATTATCAGCTGGAAAGACCCCTCTGATTTGACAGGCCCCACTGTATGATGATTAATTACTACTCAGCTTCATTGGACTTTTCTAATTTCCTTTTGCCACTAGCTGTAGGCAACAAGCGATAAGTACTGCTCTTATTATTTTGTGCAAAGGAAAATGTCTATTACTGCTCTGTCCTACAAGTAATCAGAATAAAAAGACAGCTGATCGGAAAACCTGTGAGGATCATTCTGTCTTTATTTATCCTACCCTTGCTTTATTCCTGTGCTGCTTCTACACAGAAGTTGTTTTACACAGTTGCCTGTCAAAATAAGAAGATAAAATCATAAGCTGTATCAAAGTATTTGACATTTTGAAATTTGTATAATGATTTCATGGGAATTAATCCTCAATCTCCAAATAAATCCTCCTCAAAATGCTAATATAACTAGGAATCTTATACCACAGAGTGTAAAACAATTCTTAATCTTCCTTTTCTATTTTACCATAAATTTATTACATTAGAAGGCTGTCTTGTTGAAAAAAATTATAGCATTATTGTCAAATGCAAGAAGAGTAAGTACTTTACATAACACATTATAATAATGATTTTATTGAGACACTGAATGCTCAAAAGTATACCAAGAAGAAGGTATGCTACTAAGAACTTGTCAAGGACTTCACTGCTAGAGATAAAAATCGATGCTGGCAACTTTTATATCTTTGTTCTAAAGAATCTTTTCAAATCATTAGGCAAATTCCAGTGAATTAATTCCAGAAGAGCCATCTGAGTTGCTTCTGTATTCTACACATTTAAGAGATGCCACAGAATTTACTTTCAGAGTGAGGATATTAAATGCATACTGGCTAACAGCAAAGCATGTCTGCACAGCATGTGGGAATGCTGTGCCAGGATAGAGGCGTGTATAATTGTAGTAAAGTTATGTGCTGTCTGGACAAATTACCTAAAGATGACACTTCTTACCTGTAGGTTTAGCTGGAGCTTCAGTTTAAAAGCTGACTCGGTCACATCTGACAGGGTTGGATATCCTTATCTGCAGCAGATCTATTTTCAGAATGTTTCCACACTTAGGGATTTAGAAATAAATGGAACTTATGAACCTAAAAGTCTGCACCACCCTAGAAAACGGACTTAACTGATCTGTTTCARATGCATCTGAATGTTGCTCCACTTTTTATACTTGGTCACCTTTATGAAAGGGGAGAATGTTGATACACAAGAGAAGGTGCTTGAAAAGTCTTCCAGGGAATTGCATTTGTCTTGTTTCCATAAGACTTGTTGTTCTGGCTGATTCAAAAAGTTTTCTTCTGATTAGGTCCTTCCTGCACTTCTTGCATCCAGTTAGAACCTCARGTGTTTACATGGTTTTGATCAAATTTGCACAGCTACCACAAGAGCAAGGGAGTCAGGGAACGTGTGTGAAGCTGCAGTTGTTTTGGTTTTTGATTCTGTTTTTAAGCTGAAATGAAAGATACTAGCAAGATTCCCCTCTTCGAAAAAAAAAATTAGAAACCAGTTGGTTTGAGACCTGAAATAGTGTGGGAGGCTCTTGTCCTGAAGCATCTCCCATCAGAAGTGCATAGCACTTATCAGCCCATTCTTTCTGAGGATGTAAATTCCAGGCCTACTGCAGTCTTTGTAAATATGGATGGCCTTTGTGTGGAAGATGTATTCTGCTAGCAAGGGGGAGAGAAGGCATATTTGCATGCAACTTTCACATCTGCTGCTGAACCCAAGAGCCTGATTAGTATCTGCATTCCTTTCCCCAAATAAACAGAGAACCAAATGGCTTGCAGATCTCCTGAAACTCCTCTTCCCCTGTCCACAGCCTTTTCTAGCCTCTTCCTTAGGCCTCTGCAGGGTGACATTCCATGACTGGTGAAGAGACAAGAGATGCCACATATGTCTGCTTTTCCATGGTCACTGCAGGGACAGAAACTGAGCTCTGGACAGAAGGCCTGGGAGGTGATGTCAAGGTGGCTGATCCAGTACAAAGATTCCAGACCACTGACAGGGAGCCGGTTTGGCTAGCACATGCTCAGCAGACCATGATTCAGGACATTGAGCAGAGTTATTTTTTTCCCAGATGTAATTACTTTCATTTTTGTTTTGCGGCCAACAAAAGTAAATGTATTGGCAATGTATGGGCAGCATAGATGCCAGTGCTGTTTTGCTTGACACAACCACAGCATTGTTATTCACTGTAAAGCGCTTGTGATATTGTTACCAGACTGGTAGCACTACTGTAATTGGGACTTCATGTAGTTAATCTAAAAGGGACTGGATTATATTCTTTCCTCTCACTTTATCCCTTTCAGAATCTGGTGCTTATTGTTCTCTTGGCTTAGGGTAGCCCACAGGAGGGARCAAGGAGCTGAGTGTTTCACTTGAGAAAAGTATTGTAGTTCAGGCCCCTGTATTACAGTGAAAAATACCTTGTATGACTGTTGAAATTATATATTCTTATTGGTAGCAAATCAGAGGTTAATGAGTATTTCAACAGGTATTGTGAAACAGTCTTCAGTTGCTAATGTTTCCAGTGGAAATACTGTACTCTGTACCCGGCTGCAGTATAAAGTAGAGCATGCTCCTCCAGCAGCTGTAATTGAGGTGTCCTGTTCCATCATTATAATCTGAATAGGATAGCACATTCACAGTTTGTTCATTCATTTAAAACGGTAATAACTGCTTTGTGGAGATCTGGATGACTGAGATACATATATACATTGAAGGGCTTATCTTGGGGTCATCAACAACTATTAAGGAAACTGGCTTTTTTTAGCAAATAAGAAGGAACATTCATCTACTGTTGACAGACACAAATTTTCTCCCATGTTCATGGATGAGTCACTGTGCAGTTTTGTCTTGCCATCTGTATCTGTGTATACTTAAACAAGGTTGGGTGGGTTCCAGAGAAGTGTCAAAAAGCAACACAAAGTACAGTGATAATAAGGCAGGCAAAATTTCTGCATCCATTTGACAAAAGGGTCTTCTCCAAGTACTAACAGTTCCCACAGGGAGTGGGAAGGTGGTGGGAAGCTGTCCCTCCTGTCTAGCATGGCTCTGCAGCTGCAGGAAGGAGATGTGCTGCTCTAACAGCTCAGGAGCTCCAGGGAGGTTGTGGGTCCTGCAGGCACAAGGACTTGTGTTTCCCCAAGTGCAGTGTTGGTCTTGGCACCACCAGTATCTGCTACTGCTGCTACTGAAATGTGCTCTTGAGGTTCAATGAGTTCATAGTGTTCAAGGTCAAAGAGAGAATAAGTCTATATCAGAAATAAGAAAAAGAAGATCTGCTCTACTCCTGGTGATACCTTCCAGGCTGCTTTGCTGTCCTATCAATATTTTAATGGATTAAAAAGTGTTCTCCTTTACTACATATAAAAGTAGGGTCTTTCAGCTCTTTGTAGGATATTGCTTCGACTTTTCTACACAGCTATTTGCCACAAACCTTTTTTTCCTGCTGATCAGTAAAATAGTGTATGTTGTAGCGACCAGTAGTGTATATTGTAGTGCTTGTCTTATTGATGCAAAGGAAGAAACAGTATCCTCAAATTAACTGCTCTTTAGGGAAAAAAAATTAAAACACATCATGGTAGATGTTGGAGAAACAGGAATTGTCAATATTATTATTTATTTGAAGTGAATGATTTTTKAAATACATAGTAATTCAGTAAAACCTATGCAATATTTATTGTCATATGCATGCCAGATAATTATAAGTATAGAGTTTATTCATTTAATTTGGACTATTTCAGAAAGTGAAATATATAATGGTGCAACTGCTTTGTTCTTTTTCCAATAAAAGGTAGGAGCTTTTGAGTGTTATTAGACTGAGATAAGCTAGGCTTCTGTATAGCACAATTTTGTATGTCTCAACTAGGAAAAGCCTTTGAAGTCCTATGAATCTTTCTGCTTGTTAATTCTTCCATTTGTTTGATTTTTGGTACAAAGAAAATGAAAGAATATGATGAGATTATGGCATTTTAAGTCAATATTTATTAAAAAATCAATCTCGATGAAAATCTGCCCATCCCTCTAATTAGATGAGGCAACTTGAGGTTGATTTTTAATTGCAAAAGTAATTACACGGAGCAGATAGCCAGTGACATTTGATTATCTAGGTGATTGATTAAAAAGCCTAGCTCACAGAGCAGATTGTCAGCCAGGGGAATCGAGACAAAAGAGCAAATTAAAAAAGTTGTCCTGTTAGTAATCACAAAATTCAAGGATGAAATTACAAAGCTAAACACCTCCAATCCACGTCATCTTCATCACTCAACTGTCTGCAGCATGCCTGAGCTCAAAAAGGGGTGATAAAGAAATGGATTACTTTTAAAAGGATGAAGTATTCAGGAAATATAAAAATAAAAGAGCAAAAGCACTGCTGAGAATAGGGACTTCAACCACACAAGCAAAGAAATAAAAATGTCTCTAAATTGTGACAGTTCAATTTCCCTATGCWCTTATGAAACCTCATTAAAACCAAGAAGGGTTAGTCAAATTAAAYATGTTGGGTAGCAAAATATGGTTTTAGTGACAAATCTTAATGATTATTTAAGAATCTAGYCTGGGTGATCCCTTCTTCCTCCAATATATGTATTTTGCAGTGGATATTCATATAGTTTTCTAATACTTCTAGTTTATTTAATATAATTTAATATCATGATTGCAGGCTGTAACTGGAATGGGTACCACTGACGCCTTTAAGTAATGAATATTATAAAATGTTCATAAAATTCATATATAAGGTGATGTGAATAAAGCAGGAAACAGAATGAAAATTATGTTTGCTTATAATATCCCATTTTATTTTTAGTTTTTATGATGCTTACCTTCTTGGGCTGTTCTATTCTTGTAAGTTGGTCCAATGAGTTGATGAACTACAAATGTAGTGTGTGACATCCCTGTGCATGGTGGGAGGGTGGGACTAGATGGTCTTTAAGATCCCTTCCAACCCAAGCCTTTTTATGATTCTGTGACTAAGAAATTGTGAAACAGATCCTTAAAGCATGCTTTGATATCTGTAGCATGATGTACAGAGTGCTTCCATTGACTCTGCAGGCTTTGTATCACGTTCAGTGTGGGCCTTTTTTTTTTAACCTTGACAGAGTACTGCTGTGTTTTACCTGAATTATCAGATTGTTTTCGCCAATAGTCTTCAGCAGAATCATTCCAGTCAGCTTGAAATGGTATTTAAGCCTGAGACTCATTCAAGAACAATAACTGCAGTTTCTGAAACATCACATGACTCCTTGGTATCACTGTCATTTAAAAAAGTGTCTGTCATTTTCTATACCACTGATACCTGAAAGCGGTGCAATAGCAAGGGCTGAGATTGAACAGCAATTAATTTCAGTTAATGAGACCAGAAAATAAGCACAGAATTTTATAATCTGTTTTATTAGGATAAAACAACCCAGAAGAGAGGAGCAAGGCAGTGAAATCTTCCAAGTATCCCAYCTAGAGCAAGTTAATGTACAGCCTGTTGTCCTTCAGAGTCCTTGAGAGTTCAGCTACTGTCAGCTGGTAGCAAGTGGTGGATTTACCATTGTGAGTGTCAGCATCAGGCCCTTCATCTGCTGTCTAGAAGTCAGTCGGTGAAATCTTTGTGATCCAGTTACTAATTCCACAGAAAYAACCTGGTCTTCTTCTTCTGTAGTGTTGTCATTGAGAAAAAGAAATTATTACTAGACTGTTGGATTTGTTAAATGCCAGCTCTGTATTGTTCTTTTATGAGGCTCTAATACCTGTCACCCATCAAAATGTAATCTGACAGAGTAAAAAAAATTCAATTTATTAAAGGTGCCACTTGCATACTACAACACTATGTAGGTTTCCAGGTTCCTGATATGACTTTTGCATAAAAGCATATGAATACTGAAAGAGAGATGGATATAGGCCTTGGTGTGTTTCTAGATCCCTGACTTAAAAAAAACACCAACAAACCAATCAACAGAGCAAACAAAACCACACCAAAWCCTCACACACAAACAAAAACCCCCAAAACAAAACCCCCACAAAYAAAATAAAACCCCCAAACAACAACAACAACAACCCTGAAAAAAAATGCAGAAAAGTCARATTACTAAACAATGTCAGGGTTGAGAGTTTTGGAAATACATAGTTGCTCAAGAGAGGAATTTGAACAGGGAAGTGCCATAGAAAACTGGTCTCCATTTCCAGTGCAAAAAAAGGTGTGAGGATGTGTTGGTTTGCAAACATTGCCACAGTAGTCTTCGTTTCTCTTTCAGCATTTTGAGGAGTTGGGRTGAAAACAGCAGAAGTAATTTTCTACGAGAACAAATGCCTTTTCTTTTAACAAAGAAAATATAAAAAAATACAGATTTTGTTAATTTGAATGCTTTCTGCAGACAATCTCATCTCCCTGCTATTTCTGAGACTCAAAGCAAAGTCACAGAATAAACACAACCTCTAAGATCTCTTTTAAGTCTAATGCTAATACCTATATTTATGATGTTTAGAGTTTATGTATCATTGTAGAGACAGTGTCTTTGCAAGTTTAATATTGTTTATTTTATTGTATTTACAATTGTCTCTTTTTCTCACATGGAATTCACTGCACAGAAAATGGAGTCCTGCTTTGTAGGGACATAGAACCCTCATCCGAGTTTTCCAAAATAGCTGCTTTGGGTGATCTAATGTCTATGGTTTTTTTTATCAGTTTTCAGTCCTTCTTAGTCCGAGTACTTCTATTTTTGCCTTTGCCTGCATTAAACAAGGAATTCAGATGTTGGTAATTAACTGGAGTTCCCCTGCTGCCAGACCAAATTCAGTTCCAAAAAGCCCTGTATATTGCTACTTCTGCATTTGTTAACAATGTCCAGACAACAGGTCTGCAATTAGATTCCCATCTKTTAGGCTGAGCATTTAGCATAGCCAATGGATGCAAATGAACTTGGGTCCCTCAGTGGAGTGGATCCTTAACTAGCAGTATTATATTTGAAAAGAAGTTTAGCAGCAAATGATAGGGAAGAAGACAAGACTTTTAATAATACAACAGCTCTAAAATGTTTAAATGAAAAAATAAAATACTGTTTCCACATATGAGGRTTTCTCCAACAAATCTGAAAATATATTCAAATATTCCACTGTTTTCMTCAATGGCTTGAATGCTGCATTAGATTGAGGGGAAAAGTGCTAACTTTAAATGTTAGGTATAGTGCTTACTGCATAAAGTAATGCTGCATGATTATGTAAATGTTAGAATTCTGCACCAAATATTTTTTGAGACTCTTAAAAGAATGCTTCGAAATGTTAAATATTTTTGCAGSATAAAATGGAGGCAAAGGGATGCATTTTTATAAATTCTTGTGTTTAATCTCAAACTGCAATTTTGTATCAGTTCTAACGGTGTTATAATAAGGGATAATCCTACCAAGTCCATAGGCTGTGTGTTGGAGGATTAGCTAAAGCTTGCATATTTAAATGTTTCATTTTCTACTGGAATGTCTGTAAAATAGACAGTAAAACCCACTTAAACTAATACCTGTTGAAGGGCTAAAACAGTAAGGAAAAAAACCTTTGTGCAAACTCAGATTTTCTTTGAGTATTCATTGTATTACTCTTCAGCCTTTTCAGAATTTGTAGACCAGAAAATAAATATTATATGTAGTACATGAATATACAGTTAAAAAAGCTTTTACTTATACATTAAAAATATAATAATTCTGGTGTGAAATGAGTTTCCATGTTTATATTAATTTATTTAAATTAATTAATTTATTTACGGCTTAGAAGAAACAAAATTCTAAACTAATAGTAAAAGATGCCTTTGTAAAGTAATACTTGCAACTATTTTGGAGTCAGCAAATGGCAGGAGRATGGATTTTGATGGAGTTTGTTGTATATCAAATTCAAATTTACACAGATTTGGGGTTTTTGTGGCTTCTTTTTTCTSTTCAGGTAGTAGTAATGAGCATTTCAAATGGTGGTGGGACTTTTTTCATAGTCGTGTCATAGTTGTAAATGAGATCTGACTGCACTCCAAATTTGTTACCACAGCAAACACTAAGGTGACATAGAGAATTCCAAAGACACCAAAACAATTGTTGATATTACAATTTAAGTTTTAAAAAAATGTTTCTAAGGTAACMATAAACATATTATTTCTGAGGTTGAGATTTCCTTGTTCCCCCTGCCAGATATAATGAGGTGGTTCATGACCCAAGCRTCTTTACATCCAAAGGGGTGAGGAGACCTGTTCAAGAGCACGGAGCACCAGCCAGGCAGAGTGAAAGTGGGCATGTTCAAATTTTGTCTTCTCAGCACAGAGCAACACACTGGCCACCAGTTGCACCAGTAAAGCACCTTCTTCCTGCATAAAGCAGCTTGGGTTTCCCAGTATATGGAAGAGTTACGAGCACTCAGAGTGTCCTGTTGGCTCACAGTTAGAGCATCCCGTTACCAGGACAGTCTGATAAGTCTCTTTGTGGCTAAAGGTTCTGAAAATGGCCTTGCTGTGGGGAGGAGATGGAGCCTTGGTTGCTGCTGGCGGATCCGAGAGCGGGGTCAGCAGGGCGATGCTGCTGCCCCTGCGTGAGCACAGCTTGCTTTGCTTGTGTGCTTGGGGCGAGATGGAAACGTGCCCACTGCAGGGATGTGCCCTGCACTGCAGAACCAAGTATGACTTTTGCGTTGAATAAAAGTGAATGGATTTAGAKATTATTTTGGGAGTGTTGTTTCCCTTCAAGAAACGTTGCATCCATTTGTTTCTACTTAGCCAGCAGTGCGGGATTGTTTGGGATCAGATGTATGCTTGTCACCAGGACAAAAGTGCAGATCTTTGCCTCTGTAGGATTCGACTTTTCAGGGTCTGACAGAAGATGTGCAGGATCAGAATTCCTTGCCAGGCAAGCTGTTGGTTCAAGTGTACTACAGACAGGGTAGGAGCTGGTGATTGCCTGGTCCGTAGCCTGCTAATCTTCCAGATTAGTCTATGCTTTCTCCCTTGGGGGCTAGCAGGCCATCAGCAGAAAGCAAGAGCAATCCGTTGCTCTTTCGCTGACAATAAACAGATAGTGACAACAGCTAGAAACCTTGTGGCAGTGCTATAGAGTGTATGTGGGTATGGTGTTTTAGTCAGTCACATCTTTCTCGCTCTTCTTAAACAGGTTATTATTATTCATATACACAGGTGGTGGAGAAACTGTGTATGAGAAAGTGGGTCTAYAGGAGTGCATAGGTGCATGAAGAGGTTCTCGTACCAGGAAAATTTTGGTCTGCTGCTTCTTTGCTTGGCTTATACTTATTTTGTCACGCCTTTACTATCTCTCTCTAGCAGTAAGCTGGGGACATCCTCTGGTTCTTGTGCYTTAAGGAAGCGTTGGTTTAGGTGGACACGTGTAATGAGGCATAGCTCGCATGGCTTGGGGCAGCACCGTGTGCTCAAAACAGTTGTGGGGAGGAGGTTCAAGCATGAGGAGTCTCTCACGTCAGGTGGTGCAAAGGACCAGGGCAGGAGGGAAGGCTTTGTTCTGATGGTGGCTGTAGGCCACGAAGGGCAGCGACTTTCTCCACCAGCCCCGCTGCTGCCCCCAGTGTGGGCACGGCTGGAAACATGGACACCTCTGGGTTTCAAATGGGAGCCTTGCCACCTAATAACTTTCAAATGATATGTTACTATTTTTGCCTTCTAAATCAGAAACTGGCGGCTCCACATTGTACTTTTTTCCAGTTCTCCTTCTGTGCATYGCTTTCTTTGTTTATAAGGTTGGTCTTCAGTGAAGAAGCCTCTTCCAGTGAGAGTAGTTTATGGCTGGGACTCAGATTCTTGGCGAATGGTTCTTGCTGTGACCATGCACTGTGTGGAGGCTCACTGTCTCCTGTCTGTCTATACTTCCCGGGACAGTAAACCCACGGGGACTGCTGCAGTACAAGTGACAATTACCTACTTGAAATGCACATTTTCCAGAAGTAGTGTTTTCTTACCACATATGACCACTAGTTCACATTCTTGATTTTTTAATTGTACTTCTTCCACAGATTCTTCTTTGATAACTTTTTGTTGTTTAATGATTTTTTWAATATTTTTTTAAAATTTATGTCAAGGCTTTTCACCCTTAGTAATGATCACCTCAAGCTTTCCAGTGCAATGCCCACCAACTACCTTCTTTCTTATTTCACTCGCATTCTTGTTACCTGGAGGTAGTCTAATAACAGGAGCACAGCATCAATGTCAGCATTCAAGTAAGGAAATTAACCTAATAATTGTCTCTTAAATGCATTCTTTCATTACACAACTAGTAGGGGCGAGGGGGCAGAGGTCATTTAACTCGCACAGTGATCACATTTGCATCAGCATAGAAAACCATTATCTCAGTAGGTTATAGCTAATCCTACTGATAACATTTAACCAGTCTAATTTTTCTGATAAAGAAAAATATTGATGAGGTAACAAAAATTGGTCGACAGAACTTATTTAATGAACACCAACTAAGCATCCTGACTAGAGTTTCTTGGAAGAAGTGCAGACAATTTTTGTTCCAGTCCCACTGGAGATGCATCTGCCAGCCCTTTGGAATCTGTTCTTTACATTTATTCTTTTGCTTGTTTTGTGGCATGGAATACAGCTTGGCTTTTAGTATTAATTTGTTATTGCATATCTTCCTGATTGCTTTCTGCCATAAATGTTATGTCTACAATGATGTCAAAAGATTGCAGCCTTTTTAGATGTGACTGAGTAATATTTGGATGGGCAGACCAAGGACCGGTAGCAATCCAGCTATTTTGGTGTGAGGTGTGGGTTACAAAATGCACTCACCTGAGGAAGCACTGGAGTGCTGAGCTGTGCTGAGCTTTGTGTGCTGCTCACCATGGGCTGCCTTTGGGCCAGCAAGTGTGGAGCTGGTACTGGTGTGGCCAAACATACTTGTTGGTGCTCTGGCTGCCATGTAAACCCACTCTCGGTGAGCTGAGCTGCTTTGCKGCTGCTCTGTTTCTGGCATGCAGCCCAGTCCTTACAGAGMTGACTTTTCTGTGTTTGAAGTCTGGTTTGCTGCTTCCTAGGGCAAGGGCTTTAGCTGTCATCATGGTCGTCCTCACAGCTTTACCTTGTCTGTCTGTGCTCTGGAAAGCCTCGTCTGAGCCCCTCTGTTAATACGTTGTTTCCTTGTTTTCCTCTCTGAGCATGAAATGCTGACATTTTTGAGACCTTTTAGTGTGGTGGAGGCAGGAGCAGAGATCATGGGATACATTAGTTGTACCTCCAAGTAGCTTGGTAGCAAAAGTTCTGTWCAGAATGGGCTGTGCCTTGACACACCAAACGTTTCCAGGACCAAACACACCTTTGTTTGAACTGTGGGCAGTTCAGGCTGTATTGGATCAACACTGTTTTCATTTGGTAGGAGAGTGTCTTCAAGCACCCATTCTTTGTTTACAGAAGGCTGTTATATTTGCTCAGTCTTTGTGAATTCAGTATTTTTCTCTACAGTGGGAGGTTTCTTCAGGACAAACTGTGTGTTTATTCTGATGGTCTGTTCTATGATCTCCATTTGTGCCCAGGTGGCTGCACACCATGTGGAGAGGGGAAGGCTGRTGGCAGCATGTGRCTCTCTCCACTCTCTGTGGCCCCAATTCAGACYGCCCAGGGAGCCTGAAGGACAAGATAGATGCTGTTGCATGTTGGTCACCTGTATTAAAGGCCCTACTGTGATCCTTGCCCTGCAGGTACTGCAGTTTTCCTGTACACTGGTGTGCGCTACAACTGTAACACATTATTTTGATAATCATTATCATTATCCTCARTATGTAGTCAAAAATAATCTGATTGTTATAAAAGAGAGTTAGGATGGGAGAGAGTTAAGCAAGACAGAGGAAAACATAAGTGGCATCTAGTGAGGAGTTAGTGTGTGGCACTGGTGGCATGAGAGCCATAAGAATAATTTTGGTTCCTGGCCTCAGTGAAAAAGGGGGGGGYGGAAAGGTAAATGTTTTTGCTTTTCTGACTTATTATTTGCCCTTAGATAGCCCATATCTTGTTGACAAAGAGGAAGAGAGATTCTCCCCTCACTAGWTGTTTATTATTGCTAAACTGCTATTGAAGCACACTGGAAATTCATTTATAATCTATTTCGCATTTTCTGCCACRTAGGGAATCAATATTTGAGCAAGACTGTCACCTCCAGAAGTAACCCATGGAACCACGTTCCCTCAAATCCTTTTCACATTAAGTGTGGCCCCCTGACACGTACCCTATCCCCAGTCCCACCCCGCCCCGGCTCCGCTGGTCTGTGGTCAAAGTGTTAGGCAACAGTTTTTATTAACTGTAATAACAATATTGCAGGGATGGCCAATTTAAACTGAAGTCCAAGCACAGCCCTRCATTTCACAGCTGATTCATATTGACGAGCGCTGCTTACCCTGTGAACTGTGAGCTGCTGGAATGAGCAACGCGGCTGCGGTTTTCTTTCAAGTTCCAGGATCCAAAGGCAGCAGTAATTGTTTTTGAAATGTTTCTTTTTATTCTTATTAAATAAGCTCATTGTATACGTTGAAACCTGGATCATTCCTGCTCTGATTTTCTTCCCTTTTCATTGCCAGGCCGAAAGCTCAGGAGCAGTGTGTATGTTTTGGATTGCTTCTAAGCCATAATAAAAATATCCTTTCTGCAGGGAAAGGGTGCCATCTCTGCCATTTCCTCAGAAACKTGTAGTCCATAATTAGTCAGGATTTCCAGCTCGGAGTGCTAAATGGAAGAGACAGGGCGAACAAGAAACCCAACAAAATAACTCGATTTTTATTTAAGCTAACATAAAAGCGCAGAAATATGTTAGTCATATATCATGACAGATTCTAGCCCAGACTAATTCAGTTCTTCATGTGTGTATTGGCATAGGGAATCAAAGACTGTTTGAAAAGATGTGCTTACAAAGTAAGGCACTTTACCAACTGTCAGGAACTGCTTTGAAACGCATCCTTACCTCTAGATACTATTTACCTTGAGGATGTACACTGTATATGCTCTCTTCAGCTCAAAGGCCCAAGGCTTGAGTAGCAGCAGTTACTGTATCTTCCAAAACCCCCTTGTAAATTATCACATATGTGCCTTGCAGCACCAGGCTGTTTGCTCAGCAGGCAAACACAACGTGGCAGCATTATTAAATTTCCATGAAGTTTACCAAATTTGCAGGATCAGTAGGGTGGACCCAACAGGGAAGCTTTCCTACTGCCTACAGCACCTTTAAAGCAGCTGATGGTGCTGCTGATACTTTGCATTCTGCTGTTACTCTACCGCTGTAGCCATCTACTTAATCTCCACAGCAAAGATTAGTTTATTCGATTAAGTCTGTTCCCTATAGACCATCCCTGTAGCTCCTTGGAAGGCATCAAGACTGTGTGTCTCCAACCTTTTACCAGCTAAAAAGATTCAATAAAGTAATCTTTTCCCCCTCCTTTTATATGATTGGAAAATAAATTGAAAATGAATTTCAGTTATTGCTTGTGTTTTAAATATGAGATAAAGGTCAGCCCCCTCTAGCTATCTCCATAGATGGAGATTAACATGAGCATGTTCCATTATAAAATCATATAGCAGTTTTGTAAATCTGTSAAGTCATCTACAAATATATAATTAGTCTGTTAGATTTTGAAATCAATAAACAATGACTTTTTAGTGCTGTGCCTAGAAAGCTTTGTTAGACAATGCTTTAGGCATAGGAGTCCAAATAGCAAAACATTTGCACTGTATACATTAAGCTGCTGCCTGGATGTTTAGATGTCGAAGGTTAATTGAAAATTAGGTGTATGTGTGTGCTTTTTCATTACACGTTTTTTAACTCAAGAAAAGAAAGCAATTTTAAACTTGGATTTTTTTTTTTTTTTGTTAAAGCAGTGTGTCAAACAGTGGACGTTCAAAGTGTAAACTTCCCATTTTTCTTTTCGTAGTTGGCTACAGCGAGATGGTGACTGTGAATGTTTGTAAGGCAACATTCATGGACATATTTATACAAGGCATGTGTTCACCGTTTGTCATCACTGTCACAGAACATGATTTCCCGGGTCAGAAAATTGACTTCAAAGCTTGACCCTGAAGATTTGACTTGCCTGTTTGCTTATTCTGGTTCAAGATGTGATGTCAAAAGCTGTCCTATTAGTGGCACCTTTTCACATTTAGTTTGCTCAGGTTGATAATAATGATACTGGAAGGACCGCATTTTGATGTTGAAAGAGGGGAAGGAGCACTGCTGAAATTGATGGTGTTGACAGTAGGAGGTGAGATTGGGAAAAGATATATTAAAATGTGGATATTATTTTAAGTGACAACATTCCTTTGTTAGAATGCTATGTGTCATCATGAAGTTAAATTTGTCGGTGTATCCTGTTCCTAAACTGAGATTATTTTTTTATACCATATAGGYGCTGTTTATATGCCAGTTGCAAATATGTAAATATGTATGGATTGAATGCAATTTTTAAAGTGGATTAATTAGAATACACTTATTAGAATGGATTACACTATGTTTCTTGTAGTGATTTTAGTGCTGAATTTTGATATGCAGAAATTCATTGTTTCTAAAGTCTCTTTGCTTTAGAAATAGGCTCATATCATTTTATCTCCAGCTCCCAAAATCAGAAATGCTATAATTCATCTCCTGGTTATGTTAGTTGTGGYATTGTTACAAGTTGCTGAATATACATAAGGGTCTGTCAGAGTCCAGGGATCTCAAAGAATAAAAAAATTTCAAAATTAGATTGTTGAAACACTTAACGAGAAGACACTTGTGGCAGGATAAATGTCAAATCAATAACTTAATGCTCACGATTGAGTATCCTGGGTTTTAACTAATGATTACCTGTTTATTGATCTGCCTTATGACACCAAAGTCAGAAATACTGTGATACTCTTTATTTAAAAGAAAAAAAAGACAAGGAAAGGGACTCTCATGCAATATAACATCTACATCAGCAACAGTTTCCATAGTGTGCTGATAGCTTGACATGGTTCAATTTACTTGTGTTGTGTGTTGCTAGTGAAGTTAAAATAGATGAGCTTCCCGTTTTAATATGACCTCACAACAATTAATTTATATTAGGTCACATCTCAAAGTTTCCAAGGTACTTAGCTGGCATAGACCACAGTGGAATGTAAAGTAGCCAGTGGGTAAGGTCATCACAGAGGAGAATTGCAGCCATGAGCCTTGCTTAGGATGCACAGCCCTGAACTACTTTTATTGGATATTAACAATTGGTTTTGCTTGTCAATTTAGAACACTTACTATTAATAATAATTTCATTCCCTGTGTTTTCTTGTTTCTATAATTTTAGAGTGACTGATATTCACATTTACTTTAATTTTTTTTCTTTCATCTCACCATTCTAGCTGGTGCAAAATTCCCATTCCGTTAAGATCCGATATTTGTAGAGTTGTCCATTTCTTTCCTAAGCATTTGTGGGTTGTGATCCCTTTGTGCTGTCAGGTAAAACTGCAGCTGCCTCTCTGTGTAATGCTTGGCACTTGTTTAGGYGCGGGGCAGTCAGGGTAGAGGCGATGCTGCTGTTGGGGGGTCTGCAAGCTTCTGTGGTCACAAGTGTAACTTCAGTCTTCAGAATTAAGTTATATTGATTTTTAGGCATTTTTGGGTTTTCATTTCTTCATGTTCACATTGTTGGGTTTTGGTTGCTCYTTTGGTTTGTTGTAGTTGTTGTTGATTTTATATATTTTCTTCCGGTGYAGTTTTTATAAAAACAGCTTTATTTCTCTAAGTAGCAGGGGTATCTGTTCAATTGGTCTAGTAGTAGAACAGAGGTAGTTCCTGAGAAACGGAACAGGAGAGAGAAACTGGTTGACAAGTYACATTGTAGTCAGGATATAGGACAAATTTGGAGTGGTGCTCACCYGTAGAAACAGTCAAATTCTGCCAGCTTTGCTTGGAAGTACATTCCAATCCCACAAATAAAAATACTTTKGTACATGAATATGGATTTCATAACTTGACCTAGTAGACAGACATCCACAAACTGTGGGGTTGATAGAGTTAAATTTGACTAATGGTCTCTTTTTTATTGCAGTGACTGTTTAGTCCATGTAAAAAATGATATAATGTAATCTAAWTCAAGATAATTAGTCAGGAATATGTTAATTAAGGATGATATCTCTTACYGCTTAGCTTGTCTGTTTGTACAAATGTATATATACAAAGTTCATTGAGAGGCCTGGAGTGCTTAAATGCTGCATTTGTTGCCTAAAAGTAAAGTGAAACTAAATCACTGTCAATTATCTTGATTACATTCTTTTTAAAATAACCGTTTAAGAATGTTATTCTAACRGCAAACAGTAAATGCCCAATCTTCATGTTGTTTGCTTCACCCATCCCTTTTCAAATGTACAAAAAATTCTGACACCTTTCTAATGAAGACAGTTTTGGGGCAGGGGAGAAGGAGGGGAGAAAATATGTAGAACTAAATGAGTAAAAAACTCTATTAGGTGTGACACACACATTTCAGTTGTAATTAGAGAATTTTGTCTTCAAGAAAAGTCACCTTGACTTTAAAAACTAAACAAGTCCTGAATGAGATGCTAATTATGATGCATCTCTCTGACTGAATGGTTGAGTACATTTTTAAGCACTCTTCTTGCTTAAATAGTTCACATGAAGTTCTCCCTCCTTTTTCTTTTTTCTCCCCCTAAACAGAGTTGGTTGGTCAAGTTGATCTCTTGTTTGAAATTCAATCAAGGGCATTAAAGTGTAAACCAGTTGGAAAAACAAATTGCTTAGGGAAATCATTYGCTTAAACAACAACAAACAAGCACTGGTAATCTTCTTACAGAAATTAATGAAGGGAAAACCCYCTCAGCTTGGGTGGATAATGATCCTTAGCTATCATGTAACAAGCCTAGAAGGTTTAGGGAGAAGGTGAAAATTAAGAGAGCTGGATTAAACTGAACTTCCAAAGGAACAAAAAGAAATTCAGGATAAAGATCAGTTCTCCCACTTTGAGATTGAAAAGTAGTTCTGAACTGGAAAGAGCTTAATCCTTTATGCAAATCTGGTTTAAAGTTAAGTTTTCATCTTGGAATGTTTTTTATTTCTATGGTATGGCTAGTAAATTAAATACTTAAAAATAATTCAGACAACTATCTTGTTAATAGTTGCTTTACGCAATGAAAGCTTTTTCATCAGGTAGAGCTATAAAACTGGTAAATGTAAAAAAAATTGTTACCTTTATCTTTTCWTGATTGTCTTTAATGCTTATTCTTTACTAATTAATCTCTTCAAATTATTTAACCACAAAATTGAGATCTCTTCACATTAAGGCCTACCCCAGAGGATATTCATGAGGGACTTCCTGATTACTCAACAAAATTTAATTAGTTTTCTCAGTACCTACATGTTTATCTTTTAATAATGATAGGAGCTACCTTCACTTCCACTGAGATACTAAACTTCCATTTCAGTCGGCCCTCACTGAAACAAATAAGCTGCTGATTTATATATTATGTCATATATATTTTACTTACAAAATGTAAATAGCTATTTCAGTAAAAGTTTTTAATTATCCTATTTCTGTATAATGTTGGAAAAGATCATTGAACACTGCAGTTAATTATCTCTTCCTCCACAAAAAAAAAAAAAAAAAGTGTTCAAGTTGCTTTCTGTCTTTTCCCTTATCTTAAGGCTTATCATTGCTCAAGGTTTGTTTTAAGTCAGTGGAAGTGCTGAAAAGTAAAGTGATGGAAATACATGTTTTGTAACTGTTAGGACAGGTGGAACAATTCTGTCAAAATATCACATGAAAGCTTTACTAATTAAATGAAAAAGAGGTATTTGGGGATCTGTGCTCTGTCTCTAGGTAGACCCTGGGGGTAGCCAGTTGGCAGTCGTCACCCACCTAAATCCAATCCTAATGCAGTGGAAGTTGTAGGTGGATGTTGCTTTAGGCTCCAAGCCCACAAACACTTACAGGCACACTCAGATTTATGGGACAATTTGCAGTGCATCAAGTTAACTGCATACCTAGGCATGCCTTTGCAGGAGTGGAGCATTGCTTTGTCTAGTTATACAAAGCTCAAACGTTTTCAGAGGAATGGTGACATCAGCAGGTGTAAGAATTTCAGGATATCTACTCAACAGGTCTGAAATGTACTACACATGGTGTGAAGCCTGCTGAAAAATGTTATTTAATCTTGAGGGATGAAGGGGGAGAGTGCAGGGGGAAATTGCCTTTAAAATTGGAGCATTAATAATTACTTTAAAGTTTTGTACTGTGATATCACCTTGCCATTAAGCCTGATGTCCTCCTTTGGCAGAATTTCTCCTGGCTTATTCTCAAATACATTTAAAGTGTGAAGTAATATGAAGTCAATGAAGCTTGTGATASTTTAAAGTTCTTAGAGACTGATTGTTTTACATTTCAGTGTAGATTAGATCAGACTGAGCAGAAGTCACTTCATATGAAATATCCTCGAGTGTGTAATCTTTTGATTTAATTTTGTAGCCTCAATCTAGAATTTAAGTGAGAAGACTGAAACAAGAAGTCCTTCACATTCACTCCATTGAATCTCTTTTCATGGCTTGTCAATAATTCCTTATGTGAACAGACAGGAAATTGTACATATTTTGAAAGCTTGAGTAGCTGTCYAAAATATTCCAGTTAAAATCTGTTTATTCCTTTTCTTTCTAAAAGAACTTTAAAGAATATTAGAGGGAATTTTTAAAAGTCTTTACAGAGTTTTTGAAAAAGAAGTTCAGGCTTCCAAAAGGCAGATCTCTCAAGTATGAAAAAAATATGCCTTCAACATAGCATTTTTAAGAAGCTGTTTTCCTTTCGAACATACTAATGCAGAAATAGAATTATACTAAAGCATGTTTCTTTAAAATTGTCATGTTTACAGTCCTTGTGTGGTTCCTGCATCTATAACCTTGAGCATTTCCAAGACTGTAAGGCAGTTACTCTCAGAACAACCCTTCCCTGTAGGGTGACACAGTCATYTTTGTTTGACAGTCAGAGAAGCGGAGCACAAAAAGTCTCAAGTCCTGATCCTCAAAGGTTTTTTAGGTGCTTAATACATTTTTTACAAAAATTTAGATTTCTTATTTTCATTGAGAGTTAGAAGCTTAACAGGAGTGTGTTTTCTAACTACATTAGAGTATCTTGACCTAAAAGATCAAGATATTTTCATAGAATAGGGATTTAAATTTGGTTTCCCAAATCTTAGGCTCGATGTTTTAATTACTGGGCCACTCTTTCCTGTAACCATGCTCCTGCAGATTAGTGCCCAAATACTACTGCAGAGTACATGAAATGAAGATATGAAATATGTTCATAGTTAGTGATGCAAGTGTCCCTTGTACCCATAAAATGGTGTACCTTGTATTTTCTAATTTGTTTCAGAGTCTAACAAATCTTAGACATGAACCAAGAGGCCTCTGGTCATCCTAATAAATATGAATACATCCATCCAAATAATGGCTAGCCAGGTTTACTGTCTGCTTCCCTTGAAGCCCTTATATTTTTAAATGCAATGTGACATTCATGCACCATAGTCTAAGTCAAACAGCTTTGAAAATAAGAAAGATAATAGTTCAAAGATTTTTGGACACAGATGTTGACATAAATACAGTAGCATCTGTTAATCTTAGAAGTTTCTAGTACATCTGCCTATGACTTTTAGGTGCCAAGTAAAGTTAACAGGTTGTTGTGATCCTCTTCAGCATTGGTGGCAGCAGTTACATGCCAAGAGTAACTGTGCAGAAAAGAAAAAAAAAAAAGTGGATTCTTTTAAGGAAGAGACCTTGACTAAGATGTTTGTAAGTTAAAGATATGAAGGACTRCATAAAACCCAGGAGGTGAGCAGTCCTCTTTGCTCAGATGCTGTTGGCTATATCTTCCATCTTGTTTTTTGCCAGATTAAAGTTCTGCTTTAAAAATATGTGTATATATAGCATCTAGGAGCTGTTGCAATAAAACAGGCATATTTGGGACTGTATTTGTTTACAAAAGTTCAGAGTTGCCCACCTGATAAAGGCAAGAGCTGTAGTGTGTCCATGGAGATTGGGCTGTTCTTCAGCAGCCAAGACTTACTGATAAGTGGGAATTGTTGGCTCTTACAATTCACTCACAACAGTGAATGTTTTCATACTCATTTTATTGAATCTGCAAAGAACAAGGACAGCTTGGCTTTGAGAAACAATCTCAATACTCCAGAGGTAGACCCCAGTGTCCAAAAGTAGGAGTGATAGCAAAAAATAATATATGTTTTAATAAATGTTTTCTGTGCTAGTGGCTCAAATTTGGGAGAAGCTAAAATCATCAAGGGTCCTCCTTCAGATTGTGAGACTCTCACCAAAAAGGCCTCTAGCTTTCTCTAAAAAACCTCTGTCTAGTCTAGCAGGAACTCTTGGATGATTCCCAAAGGTGTCTGCAGAGTTCTAACTGCCAGTGCTTTTGCTGATTCCTGWTTAACGCCATGTTTTGCATGCTACTCCATGTAGGAGCTTTCCTAAGTTCATTACTATTGCAGAACTGGCTGTTCTAGCTGAGAAAAAGATCAAGCTGGAAGGAACGTCCTAAATCCGATGTTGTGTTGAGGTCAGATAGAGCTGTATTATGGACCACAGAGGAACAAAATTTAAATAAAAGGTCTTTTGTCTCTGTTTTCTCACCTCTGAGTACCTTATTGCAGGACTGAGGAAGCATCACCTTAATTGTACCTTGCTATAGGCAGAACTGTTCTCAGGGACTTTAAATTGTTCCTGGGCATTTGTGGAATCTAGATATCCTTCTGTAAATCAGGACAAGTGTTGTGATCCTTGAGTAAAAGGGAAATAAACAGCAAAAAGAAATACTAATATGTATATGCTTTTGCTATAATTGYATATGTAATACACTCATAACATGTAATTATTTCAATTTTACTGATAAGGGAAGTGAGGCACAGAAAACGAGAGATGTCATGTGAAATAACACAAGAGTTTAGAAACAAAATTGCTCTATTCTGCTTTTTCAAGCTGTAGGAGCCCTACTTGTCTGTTTTGCTCATAATATTGCATATATGATCACCCAAATATTTTTCTAGCATGGATCTCATGTACCTTCATTATCCAGTTAAAAATCACCTATAGTCTGTGTACACTGCAAATCCATACTTTGGGAGGCAGTTTTGAAATATCTCATATGTCTGATTTTTGTTTAAAATATAGTTGTCAGTTAATTCACTATCACATTTAATAACCTATACAATGCATAACTATGACTGCAGACTGTAACCTCAATTTTTCACATTTATGGGCTTCCTTGTATATTAATCTAAGGAAAAGTAAAGATAGGGCAGTTGCACGTAGAACTTCATAAATAATAGCACTTGAGGCTGCTGCCTGAATTGTGAAAGAAACACTGTTTTTCTCCTATGACATGAAGCTTTAAGGACTTTATGTCCTGATCAAGAAGGAATGCTTTAATAAGCATCCATGTTAGAGGGTTTGTGCTGTGTAAGCTTGGTACAGACCATATGGGCAAAAAGGCACATTGTGTGGCAACAACTGCCCTGCTTGTCATCCCCAATCATACTTGCTCTAATCCTTGTTTTAATTTACTCTGCTTGTACAGCACCAATCCTGCCAGTGCGGTCCTTAGGGTCCCTTCATTCCTGCCATTTATGACAAGGAATATGCAAAGGCACAATTATTCATCCACTAAGGTGACAGAGAAGGGCTCTGCTTGGGAATATGTTCCCAGACTTGCAGCATCATAATGTCAGTTGTTAAAGCACTTTGCAGTTGCAAACAATTCTTGAGAGACTTCTTTTTTTTTTAGTATAAATATTTTTGAACACAGAAGTGCTGAGACTAAATGAATCCTTATTGATTAAGCAGTGCAATGCTGGAAAGTTTTTGTAAATAACATTCTTCATACTTTGCCTTTTATTCAAATGGGATGGTTTTTGTCTTTCCCTTCCACTTAATTATTGTGCTCTTATTTGTTTAACTTTAGACAAAGGATAGTATGTTGAGCCTCCCTTATTAAGTCTTACATATTGTATATTGTTTATATTCTGCTGTACACCACATTCCTAAATGGACAAAAAAAAAAAAAAAAAGCCAACAAAAAACCCTCAAGTGTAGCATTCAGCCTCTCAAGTCCATGATGTATTTCATTTGCTACGGTCAGAGCAATTTTAACAATGCCTTTCATTTTCTTATAGCCTAAAATGATTTTCTTTCTGTGAGGCCATTCTCCAAAACTTCTCTTCCCTTTTCAGGGTATCATTTGCAATTTAAAGCTAACCTGGTGAGTGTACTCACAATAGGCTTGCCCATAAAATGGTTCAAGGCCTGCCTGCATGCCTAATGAGGTTGATGTTGAGCTATTTAGCTCTTTGTCCTTCCATAATATCTACTTAATGCAGTTCAATGGGAGTGGATTGTTAGAAGCATTAAAGATTCTATTAAGTCTTTACTAAAGCTACTCTATTCTAGTCCAGCTGTATAGTGGCAAGAGCATTAAATTTGAGAATGTAGTGGGAACAAGGGGCCTGAAAAAGCACCTATAAAAAAAGGACAAATTTCCTAACGAAGTAAGACCACACTCAATTTAAGACCTGTTACTTTTGTATCTAGATCTAAAGACTTTCTCAATGTGCATCTCACAGTGTTCTGAATTTACTCTAGATTCCCTTAATGGATGAACAAGGTACGGTTTAAATCTTCATTTATTTTCAAAGCACGTGAGTAGATTTTTGCTTCACCACACTATTGAAAACAAATAACATTATGACTTTAATCTCAKAGAAACTACCAAAATCTTGCAAAGGCCCCCTTTCAGATAACATTTAAATGCAATATATTTTCCCATTTGCTTTAATACTGTAAAGAGATTGGTCTGCATCAGGAATTCACTTTGGGGGGAAGATAAACACTGCTTCTGACAAAAAATATTCATTCAACACATTGTTTTGCTTAAGGGTCTGGTTTTTCATCTGATCTGTACGGTGCTAGCCACCAGCACTGAGACGAGGGAAGGAAAAAAAAAAGAAGAAGGGGTAGAATGGCCAGGATTTCACACAGTTGGCATTGACTTGGCTTGAAGAGGCAAGCACTAAGCTGTCTTTTCAACCATAGTAAAAACCCTCCATCTGGCCACCCTGAAACTCTGTTAGCTTGTTCAACTCGCTGTCGGCTGATTGGGCTTTGTGAAGCAGAAGTAACAACATCAATAGTATAAACCCTTGCCACTTGAGAGTATTACATTTCATTTCATGCTTGACTTAATCAAAACTGGGGAAATGAAATTTACACCTTTTTGATGTTCTTTTCCCTGCTGTTTAAGGAGAAGAATCTTAACCCATTTGATCTTCACATGCACCCAATAAATGACCAAATATGCCAAGCTGCCAAAAGCAGACGGCTGCCAGTTGCCAGTTTATGTCAGGTCACTGTGAGAGAGCTTAATGCAGAAGGTCTTGAGTTTCATACCAAATACTTCATTTTGCAGCACGGTATTTTGGTTGCAGTGTCAACAATTTAGCTCCCCTCCCTATTAATATTAAACTATTATAAAGAAAGCAGAAATGTCATTTTTTTGAGGAGGGAAATATGTTAGCAGGCGGCTGTTGCGTGACAGTCAGGAGAGACTGACAGAGATGAAATGAAGCTGGGTTGGAATCGCTTCTTCAAACCCTTGACATTTGTTCCTTTCTTTCCTGGCTCTGATCTACACGATATACATAGTTGTTGTTGTTGTTTTTCCCGCTAATAACAAGACAGTGCAGTGCCGGATTAGAGACTGAGTGAGTGAAAAATGGGACTGGTGATAAGGTTTTCCCCGTGCCTGGGGGGAGGCTCATTAAGTGGGAGATCAGATCACTACAAAATACATACATGAATAAAACCAACAACTAACAAAGTTCTCTCTGCAACTCGCTGATGGGGAAASCGTTTGATTCAGCATACTGCGGCCTGGGAAGGGGCTTTGCTGCTCACTTTGCTGCCGAGTTTGGACACAACGCTCGGCCCGGGTGCCCAGCGCAGGGCGCTGGGGCGGGTGGGTGCCCTGCTGTCAGCACCTGCACGGGGCTGGGTCCGCACCGCAGAGCACACACACAGACACAGCGCAACAGGTCCCTGCCTTCCCCGCCGCCGCCCCGCTCCCTGCAGGGACCTTTCGCCTTTTGTCAAGGGCCCACATTTATGACTTGATGAAAACATTTGTAATAGATCATCAAATACTGATACATTCTGAGGGACAATATCCCATTTGTTAAATATAAATTAACATTAACACAGATCCCCCGTCGCAGAAAGGCGAAGGGTTTTGACACCTTTTCAGCAGGACAGGCCGGGCCCCAGCGAAGAAAGCCGAGGGCCTGTAAAGGAACTTGTCCCGAATGGTGATCCTCAGGCTCTTGTGTGACAAGGTACATAGTTTCTATTCAGGAACAGGCAGATTATCGGTTACTATAGTTTCCCTAATGCTCAAATGGAGCTGAGGCCTAAGCTGAACAGAATAGGTTAAAAGGTGCCGATGTTTGGGCCTGCGAAACCACATGTTGAGAGTCAGAGACCAAACAACACAAAGAGCACATCTCTCCGGTCTTTGATGTCTTCTCTGAGGGATGCGGAGTGAGAAAAATGCGGCCATGCCCCCGCGCCCAGCGGCTGGACAATGCGCCAGTGTGGGAGCATGGGGCGCCGCGGGTCTCCGGTGGGAGCTGGGCTGCTCCTGGACAAGAGCAGCGGAGATCGGCACAGCCTGTCTCGGAAAATCCCTGTAACCACCACACACATCTTTCCTCATTTTTCCCCCTGTGAACCACACGCTGTGGTCTTAAATACACACAAACTCGGGACCTTGAAGCACTAAGTTTAACTAGACTTAATTTGCTGTTTTCTGCATTTGTTTCCTTTTAGCCTGTTCTTTAGCATTTCCTTTGTGTTGCATGCTTTAAAAAGTCTTTACAGCACTTCAGCTAGCAGCTTTTTATTTCCCTGTGTGCCTCAGTGTCTGCTCTGTATCCACTGCGGAGCTGGTGCAGCGGCTGCTCTGTGCTTCCTGTGCATGAATCACTGATTCTGCTCTTTTTTCCATTTGTGAGTATACAGTGTTTTCAAGCAATTCATATTCACCATAAAAATGTTCCATRTAGGATATCCCCTGATAGCACAAGTGATGCTTTTGCATTTTTCATAAGCAGGATTAAAATACCCGCTCCTTGTGCTCATGATGTAGGTCTCTTCCATTCCATTGAAACTCAGTTTAGTATTTTAATTTTTTATTAAAACTCTCGTAAGCAAGATAAATGTGCATCGGCACTAAAGAGAGACTGCCGGCTTTGATAGGTTATATTGCCACAATTTGCTGCTGCTCTTTAAGTATCCCAGCTCTCAAGATCCAAGTATTATGCAAAGCAAAATTAATCAGCACCTGCATCTTTTAAAATAATAGAATTCATGAATTCTAAAGTTTTATCAGCGTTATTGTAATTCTGATTGTCGTCAGTTCTTTATACCATTATAGAAAAATATCTAATTGTAACAACTGTATTCCTATAGTGAACATATTACTTGAATTCAAACCCTAACAATGGCAATAGGATAACTGTCCTTGAATTTGAGCCTTTTGTGATACATCAATAGGCTTACAATGTGCTGAATTAGCAGGCATATTAATGGGCAGATGCAGCACCAGCCCATTCTTTTTACCCAAATCTTCTTATGCAAATACCCCATGAATCCAGTTCAAAGAGCTAGCTTTAAAATGAGCTTCTACACACATTCAGATGGGTCCTTTCACAACTGCAATGGGACTTAGATAGAAAGTGACATGAGAAAAGTTTAGACACTTGTTTTTATAACTGAACATGATCTTGTTATCATAATCTGATACTGGTAACTGGCATGGTCTGGTTGTAGAATTTTAAGCCTTTAACAGAGGGAGATAATCTAGGCCTTTGTGCTACAATGTACTGAATCCTGCACTTGGTGAAAGCTATCAATGAGAATCGCAGTTCATGCTTTTTTCAAACAAAACTTTTTCATGGTAAAAGCTTTTATCCTATGATAATTACTTAACTGATTGTAGCGGTGCCTTTAACATTAGTGAGCTCATAACAAGGACACATAAAAAAGGCTGCGTTATTTTAGAATAAATAAATTATCAAATAAACAGTTTTTGTTTGCTTGTTGAACTAAATGGTAATGAGGTCATTATTAAAAATGCTAATGCACGGCTGCATGGCTAGTAAAAGTTAATGTATTTTATGATCTTTCTTTGTTTGCTTTGTTTCTTGTGATTGTTTCTCATCAACAGCATCTGGGTAAGAATGGTTTTAATGATTTAATTGCGAATTTAGTAAAACTTGCCAAAGGAAAAGAAGGATAATAGTTTTACTAGATCTATGATGTTTAAGCYCCTTCCTTTAGAGTGATTTTAAATTTGTCTGCAATTTCAATGAAAGCCTATGGTTTTATATATGGTAGATTGGATTTTTTTAAACTGTCTATTTTAAGAAGTCCAAAAGCTGGTGAGAAGGAATTTCATGTTGACATTTCCCATACATGCTGACCAAGCTTCATTAAAGCAGTGTTTCCTACAGAATATTCTGTAGGAAGCATAAAGACAACCGAGAATCGATTCTCAGCTGGAGCAAATTGGCATAACTAATTGACTTCTGTGGATCTGGTCAACACTATTTCAGCCTTGGCTAGTGTGTGGAGTTGATAGATGTAGATAATTTAAACTACATGAGATTATTGTGAAAAATGAGAGGGGAAATAATCTGCTCTTTTATCATTGCATTTAGGTAATCATAATGTATATTAGACTAGTCCTGTACAGAATTATCAATTAGTTTATTCTTTATAATTTTTTTCTGAAATTAGTATTTATACTGTGTTCTAAAGCATTAGTGAGGTGATTCTTATATCCAGAACCTTCGTGCAATAGATGAGCATAAAAGCCAGCATATCTCTTATACAGTTATTTTTAGACTAATACAAAGATTTCATGTAGATGCATACTGGTAAAAATATTATGAGTTGTGCTTGATAGCCTTGATGGAGGAATGCTTTATTAAGATTTAATGGTAGAAAACATAAGAGTTCCACTGGGTCTTCTTCTAGACACTTTGTGTTTCAGCGTTAATTAGAAACATTATTTTGGGACATGGAACATTTGGCCAACACTTTGATTTCTATTATTGTGTTCTATTTGCTGTAAACCTGCAACAGGAAACTTATGTGCTGAAAGAACATGTTAAATTAATGTATGGGTACATAGAGGGCCTAATTCTGAATTCAAATGTGGGTAAGTCAACCCTATCTCAGAAATATATCTATCACCATTGATCCTGTTGAGCCATTAYTGCTTTACTCATCCGCAATAAATTTTATCTTTTAAATGAATGTATTGCTTATCCAAAAACGTAATTAAATGTAAAGGAACACATTAGGACAGTGACTGACAGATGGGAATATTCTTCAAAAACTGTGTTACTGTAAACAGCTCCTTCTGGGAGACATCAGCCACCTCAGACATCCCCACTGTGAAGGGGATGCTTTTCAGGGGCTTTGTCAAATGAATGTTCCTAGAGCACAAAGTGACTATACATGTTATACATGTTATGTTTTGTGAGACTGCAAAATATTTGTATAGATTTAGCTGTGTCTTAGAAACTTTGATACTTAAATTAACTGCTTCGTCTTTTTATTTTTCTTTGTGGATGAAGCTGAAGTGATCAAATGAAGTTATATTTTCTTACCCTTTTTGCTGTATTTGTTATTGTTTCATCACAGCATGGAAAAAGATGTGGAAGGAAGTTTGTGAAGGAGAACCACTGAAGGGGTGAAGGGTCAAAGGTAACGCAGGAGAGAAGCATAAATGGGATAGAACAGTAAAATGCCTGGAGGGCAAACTGAAAGGTAGAGCAGTGGAAGGAGAGGAAGATGGGGAATCATCTAGAACATCAGAATCAGACTGTCAAACTGTATGTTATGTAAAAGAGAAAAGGAAGTTTTGGTGTAAATTAATGGTAGATATCATCTAGGGAGTAGAACAAATGAAAAGAAACTTGGAAATTCTCAAGAACATATAACTTGCTAATACCTGTTATTTTGCGGCAGTTGACCAACACAGAGTCCACGTTTCACAATGTCAACAGCAACAAAAGACAAAGAAAAGCAGATTGTACAAGCAAAATTAACCTGAATGAGTTTCGGTCCCATTAATGTGTCTGCTGGGCTTCAATAGTAGAARACAAAACAGGAGAAGACAAAAACAAAGAGTGGGCTTTTTAGAATGTATTTCGTGAGAAGTAGAGTGGCTGTGAGCATGGATTTTTTAGGAAAGCAGAATCTAATATTCTGGCATGAGAATCAAGTCCTTGAGTCCTTTTACTCAAGGAACAGATATTCTCTGAAAAAAGAATTTCATGATTGTGGAGGTTGTCTGCAATTTTAAGTCAAATTTTCAGAACATATTTTAAAAAGATGTGCACCATTTCTGTAAATCAAGAGTAGCTAAAATATTTGCAGACAAATAATATTTTGATATTTTGCAAATTAAATTGAATGTTTTGACAGTTTAGAATAAAAACCTTTCATTTCTAGATGGCATTTTTCCATAAAAGTGAAATTAATCTATCTCAAGGAAAAGGGTTTCAGTATCATTCCTTGCACCGCTCTTGTTGACTTTTACGCATTTTAGTGCTTTGAGAAACGGGGATAAGTATGTATTTTGGTGCTTTGAGGAACTGGATCCTTCAATGTTTGAGATAAGCCTTAGTTTGTCCTACAGACAAAGCTGAAATTCATCCCCAAGAGATTCAAATTCTTGATTTTGTCTTTTTGACATCTGGTGCTGAAAGAATAGTTTCATGCCTACTTTTCTATTTCTTTTTGTGCACAGAAGGATTAATTTTTTTTATTTTTTTTTTTAAATGCTCATTTTTCAAATCTCCTTCCAGGGAACAGTTTGGCATGCTTTGGGCCCTCTGAGCAAACCACTGTTTYCTAACTACAGGTGTTCACCCAGCAGTAACGTTGCACTGAGCTGCATTCCAACCAGAACAAAAAAACGAATTATACTCACAAAATATGCCAATGTTCCCAGTCTCGTGCCTTCATCAGGGATGAAATGTTAGTATACTCTGCTAAATCCAAGTCAATGATAAAAGAATCATGAGAAATGCGAGTGGAATTGTTTTTCTGCCAAGTGGAGTGCAACGAGGCTTTACCGTGTGATGAACATCTGTAAATGCTCTGGATTCCCCCCTTGCATTCGTGCTGTGTAGGTGGTAATGCTAGTGCTTTCTCTCTAGCATCACCAGAGTTGTTATCATTACACTCAGTTTGCTGCAGTTTTATAGCTTCTCTCTGCTTTTCTTACCTTCCAGGTATTAGCTGTGCAATACCCAATAGCAAATACAATTACAGCCTAAGTAAATCTTACCCTTTCTCTGTAATTTCAGAGCAGAATTTTATAGCAAAGCCAGCATTCCTCCCATTAAAATGCCATCCAGAGGATTTCTGTATGCATGGAACACCTCAGAACTGACTGCCCTCTTCCAAGTCATACAAGAAGTTGGTGATGAGTTTGACAATGCAACCCAAATCATCTTATTCAGCATGTGGTTCAGCTTCTGTCTTTCACTTATACCTGACAGGTGGAGAAGAAAATAATTATTTACTTAGTAATAAATAACTTCTGTTTTCTGAGCTGTTTATCCTACAAATACTAGGGATTTACGTAGATGTGTTAAGCACGGGATCAGATTAGAAGCTATCATGTAGCAGTATGGCTTTTTGCATGGATACTGGTATAACTTTTGAGTCTGAATGTAAGCACCATGCTATTTTTGCCTGAGGGATAAAGCAGTAGCAGAGCAGAAGTTCCTTGGATACGCTAGCCATTTTCTCTGGGAAATACTTGGCACACTAGGAGAGGAGCTCAATCACTGTTTTAAACATAAGGCAGGTATGCTTTCATATCACCATGGCCATGGGGCTTTCTTTGTCAAACCTTCATGCTCTGGTTCAGACTGAAATAAGGGTAAAGGTATCCATAAGTGGTCAGACCCCTTGGAGATAAAAGCACTGGGACAGTAGATCTGTGTTAGACCCACATCACGATCAGATGTGAGGTCTGGTGCATGAATGCCAGAGAATCATAAAATTGCTTGGGTTGGAAGGGACCTTTAAAAAATTCACCTAGTTCCAACCCTCCAGACACGGGCAGGGGCACCTTCCACTAGACCATGTTGTTCAGAGCCCCCTCCAGCCTGGCCTTGTATCCATGCTTCCATAAAAAGGCCAGAATGTCTGCAGCAGAGTGAAAAGATGAGAGAGACAACACAGTTAACTCAGAAGCTTTAGATAAATAATTGCTTCATTGCTTATGATAGCCCTACAAATGCATACCTGCTAGGGTTAGTCTACAACTACAAATGCAGAGTGACAGAGAGAGGAAGGGAGATTGGCTCTTTAATCCAGGATCTCTGAAAGAGGATGGAAAGAACAATCTGAACATGCTAAAATAATTCAAATTACTGAAAATACTCTGTTGAGTACTGAAAAACATGTAAAATTATTATTGCTCCCGAGGCAGCCTATAAATATTATTGTTGTATTGGCTGAATCCAAACATAAAATATTTATCTCTGGTTTGTAAAACCATTGACAGATACAATAGACACCACAAGCCAACTCTTAATCTTGGTTTTAAGATTTAGATTTGTTCTAGATGTTAGAATTAACCCTGGTTCGAATACATGATAGATTTCTATTCTAGCAGAGAAATATCCCCTCTTCAGGAGAAATCCCCTTCTTAAATCATCTAGTCTGTGACATCCCCTTAATCCCTTTATTTTTCTCGAATTTAGCATAAATACTTCCCTTTCTTACACCTCCATCTGTTTGTTCTACTTTTTTGCCTTGGTTCCTGTCAATGATGCATGGAGCTCTGTGTTCAGTCAGAAGGGCATTAGCTAAAGCAGTAGTTTCCCAGAGTTGGTGCCAGAGAAGTAGACTGAATGTCTTGAGAATGGTGAAAGACATAAATATACAGGGACACATATTGATCTGTATGCATGCGGCAGTGGAGACGGATGGGTGGGTAGATGTACACTCACACAGATAAATAATACAGCCAGTGAATGTACATACACAGCTATTGGAAAAGTCGTAGAATTCTAAAATGCTCTCACTAATAGTCTGGTTAATGAATACAAATGCAGTGCAAACTCAAGCAAGCTTAATGCTTACAGTGGTTTGTTCCCAGGCATCTACAGAGTGGTAAGGAGGAGAATTAACATAGGATTATCATATTTACACATAGACATACTTGCCAATCCTTTTAAGAATACTTTAAGGACAGATCTAGAGTCTGAGTATTTGGAAGTAAGAATCACTAAATATAGACTGTGCAAACCACTTAGCTATAATTCTTTTGAGTTACTTGCTGTATGACAGAACTATGTGTTCAGTTGATTTCTGCATAATAAAATAAGCCATTTTAATTTTTAAATGTGGCAAGATAGGAGTCTATAAGCTATCCTAAATATTTAAGAACATTTCATTTGTTTAACTGAGCCATATTTGGCACTATGAGAAGCTATCCACAACTTTAATACTATCAAAAATCGACTCTGAAAGTGAATGGTAAAAGAGATGCTTGTCTTCCTGAGTTTCAGGGTTCATCACATTTGTGAGGCACATTCCAAAGATGGCAGAGGTTTTATGCAGGTACAATCAAGTACCTATAAAATCACCCAGCTGCATTATGTAGTTGTCTGACAATGTGGGCTGTGGTTTCATCATCGTTAATATCCAATCTATGTGCTATCAAAGCACTCGGTGTAAATTTGATCTGGCTAAAGGATACTTGGGTTAGCTCACAATATGCAGTTTGTGCTGGCTGTGGTAGGACAAACACTGTTTAATCTGGCATAAAAGCTGCTGACACATTTTTTTTGAAAGATGGCAGAGTGAGATTTTTCCATAATATGTCTTTGCATCTTGTGACCACAGTGCTTTTTATTTGATATTAATTATCTAAAAACATTTCTTCAGCAATTCTAAAATATATCCTTGGATACAACTCCTCTTAAATATATACAACAAAAGCCCTGTTTAAATGGACTTAGGTTTGCTTTTGTTGAGCTGGAGAGAATATTTACTTTCTTTTCTAATTAATATTATTCAAATGACTTATTTGCATAATTTGTAAGAATACTTTTCAGATATGCTTCAGGGTAGCTTTCAGCATAGGAAAAAATAAGTCTAGAACACACAGGTGAATAGAAAATTSTTATATCTTCAAAGTTTTTAAACTGTATCATGGATGAATGGTTGTTTAGTGATGCTGTGTCTTAAAGGATTTTGCTGTGTCATTTCTCACCTTCCTACCTCTTCTGTTGTTGAGGAGAGCAGGAAGGGTATTTAGGAAAAGGCTGAGCCAAACTGCTCAGTGACAGTCTAGCAGGGGGCAACAACCATAAGAGGTGCCTTGGGAAGATTGAAAGTGCGTGTTAAGAGGAATGTTTCCCTCAGAAAAGTATGGCAGTACTGGAACAGGTTGGCCAGAGACCCTTGGAACTTTTCAAGAGCTGGTTAGACAAAGTCATGGCTTGTTTATTATTCACGACTGTTGTGGGGGTGAGCAGAAACCTTAAGGTCTGCTTTTTCTAGTGTTTCTATGATTGTGTTATTCTGTACCTTCATCAGTAAGTATCAAAGTAATTTATTCAGGTGGGATTTTCACTGGAGGTGAGTTTTCTTTGCAGGTGATTTTTTTCAATGGAATTTCAGTGATGTTGTACTGCGACCATAATTCAGCTGTGAAATAAACTCCATGGATCTAGTACAAAAGCCATATATTGTATAACAATCACACTTCCCACAACATATGGGTCATGTTAAAATTCCTGTTTTCTTGTTGACATTCACCATTACAACCAATTGTGCGTGTATGCTTGAAAGTCTCCCTTTATTATGCACATCCTATGAGCCTTATTAAGCAAATGAAACAAACCCTCAAAGTACAGCAGAGTGGTTCCTACTCTTTCTGCAGCAGGACCAGCCTGAAATTCGATATTATTCCCCATGTTCATCCTCAGATTTTAGCTTTAAAAGTCTTTGTTGATAATTTTAAAACATTTTGAAAGGTAATGAATATCATACAGGGTCAGACCAGATGTCCTTCTGTTGTGTCCTGCTATCTGACTCCAGGTAACAGCGACTGCTTATCAGTGCTGGAGCAGCGCGTCATCCTTTCCTTAGTATATCTTTCCAATAATCAGTGGTTCACTCTTCGCTGAACTAGGTGTGATCTGAGAATGCATCTCACAGCAGCATTCAGCACTTTTCATGTTTAAACCCATCGAAACAAAGTATTAATTATGGTGGTGCATCTAATGGCACTGTCATTATCCTCTGATGGATTTTTCCAGAAGACTCAGCGACCAGATGTTCATTTGGTCAGTTTCCAAAAGAAATATGCTCCTCTATATGTCTTTCATTTGGCATTTAGTGATGTATTCACAGCAATGTACTTGCAATTAAAAATATTTTGGTTGGGTTTGTTCTTTTGTTGGAGTTTTTCTTTTTGGTTTGGTGTGGTTTGGTTTGGTTTGTTTGGGGGTTTTTTTGGGGAGTGGGGGTGGTGTTAACATAACAATGAGCTCAACTGTGTTTACTGTTGAACTGTTTGAAATTGCATCAGGCAATGACTCAGTCTTGGTCTTTCTTCAGCTGCTCTGAGTTCTCACCCAAATGTTTGTTAAATCAGTTTTGGTCGCTTTTGATTTATGGAGTCATGATTAAATAAGAAGACTGGAGGAGCAGAAAGTATCTGCTGCTGTTGGGGAAGTACAAGCCCTGGAAGCTGGTGGATGTTGGCTCTGCAGCAGATCAACCTAACTGTAGCAAAGGTCATCCTCTAATGGAAAGAAAAACAAAAATAAAACACTCCCATTCCACCATGAGGAGATACTGAGCTACCAGGGGGAGGGAGAGCTCCCATAATATACTGCTGTGCCACCTGTGCTGTACAGATCTTTATGATCCTTTACTCCTCTTTCCTCCCACAGACAAATTACAGAGTCTGATGGTCCTGTGACAGCCTGAGCAATAATGAGGTGAGCTACTGCTCAGCCTCTGTGCTTGGTGGGATCCAGAACCCACCCTGCTCTCCACTGGGTCCCCCCAGACTTAGTGTCCTCCCATGATACCAGCTCATTCCCTGACCCACAATGGGCAACCTTCAACCAGAGATCACTAAATGATCCTCTGTTCGATTCAGCCTGGAGCACTCCAGAGAAACTTTGCTGTGCACAGAGACACAAGAATGGGGAGACCTGCCCACCTCCAGCCATGCTCTTCCTGTTTGATGGCATTGGTATGTCACAGCCATCATTAAACCCTGAATTTTCCTCATGTCTGCTGTCCAGCTGGCTGCTCCTCCTACACTGTTCCTCTATGGCATGCAGAGAGCTGAGTGCTGTCTGTGCTTCCTCAGCATGGGAAACTTCCCAGTGAGCCGTCTGTGGCTAGTTCTAGCATAGTCCAAAGTCTAAACCCTGGAAATCTGAAATTGTTGAGCTGTGAAATAGTTCTTCACAGCTTACTGATATAGAGTGTTCCATCAATGATGTTAAATTCCTGCCTTATTGAGGATGTGTATTTTATTTATTTTTATTATGTGTATTTTCATTATCTTATGCCTTCATGATGCCCTGGAAGAGTGACTGATTCTGTACCAGAGAGATACATAAATCAACTTTCTCCTGTGTCCTCTGGGAGTGGGAAACAAGGACAAACAGAAGTGTGGCACTTTGAAACTAGGAGGTACTACCAAGGCACTCCATCTGACCTCTTGAACMGCCCAGGAAAGGGTAGTTGGCACCAGATGAAGCAATATTTTCAGGAAAACCCCAGTTCAAATGACAGGAACAATTGATTTGCAGTATGGAGGACTTGAACATCACACTTTTATTGTCAAGGAGGCATCTCTTTTGAGATGTTTCTTATTTTTCCCCTTTGTTGTTCACTTAGCTTTTATTTTTTATAACTACCATGTTTAAATACAGGACTTAAAATTCCCAGTGTTGTGTGGTTATGGGCTTATGAGGCGGKTTTTTTCTCAGTCAGTCTTTGTAGAAAAATCTTTTCTATTTACTGTGTGAAGATTTAGTCTTGGCCAGGTGAACCTGTGCTGTGGTGTCCAGGATTTCAACTGAATTTTTTCATTTCCATTTTGTGGAAATTCTGGGGTCATACAAATGTCATTTATAGAGTAAATCTGATCTATGCTTTTCTGTTTCATGGCCGCAGTATCATGCAATGTTTCTGTTGCTCTTGTTTAAGACTGTAGTGCCTGTGTTTAAGTTAGGGAAACAAAAGAAATGCTTAGGGGTGTGCGTGTGCACAGTGRAACTTCTATGTGTAATGAAATGAAAAACACCCTGTTTTCAGTTTGCATATGCATTCCAGAGTACAGGAAAAAGGGATTCCTCACTTACTGATAACTGTGACTTAACTGATATAACTGTTTTGCTTGGTTAAAGTGGATAGAATACCAAATCACACTCCTCGTTCTCATTAAAAGGCTGCTGTTTCACAACCTCAGCCACAGTTGTTGCCAATCAGATGCATTTCCCTCATAGTTCTCATCTTTGCTTTCTATAACTCTGCATCTTCCAAAATGCCAGTGATTGGTATGCAAAATTTCTCTGTCTTTGAAGCTAAGGACATACTCCTGAGTATTGTCATCAGTTATAGCTTTGGTGTTCTCTTCAGGATCTTCAAAATAAAATCCCTAGCTAAATTCTCACCCTGTAATTAAGGACCTAAAGTAAAGGAGCTAACTWAAGGAAGCATGTGAACTGTGAAACACCTGTTTTTAAATAATTTTTGCCAGGACCACTTACCTCAGTAAAGCCAGGGGCAGCTTTAAAAAAAGAACAAGTTGTACAATACATGTGTGTACTGTGTCTCCACATAAATTTTGCTTCTCTAAATTAAAACCCCCAAAAATGAAAACCTTCCAGATGCATTGGTTATAAATCAGGAGCTGACTCAATGTCTGCTATGGCCATTAAGGAGCCATGAGCCTCCTACACTCCCTAATCATCTTGATTGCCTTATTGAATGAAACATGTGACACAAACTTTGTGCAGAATCTCAGTGCTGCTGAAGCACTCTCTTTAGTTCTTTGCACTGTAAGTGGTGATTTACTTCTGGCACCTTTTCAAATGGCAGCTCTTTACATTTGYGGTCTTCAGTTGAATCTTCTACCAATACACTTAGAGTCTCAGAATACCAGTTATCCTCAAGTTGTTAATGTCCCAGCAGGTGTTAATATCAGAAAAGTCATGCCTTGGTCAGCATATCATTTTGCCTGTCCAACRTGAGGTCAACATACTTCCCTCAGGAAAGAATTGGCTGAAGTGTAAAACAGCTGCAAAGGTTCCTACTTCTATAGCCTTTTGAAAAAAGGATCAGTATGTTTTTAGCAAAAATATTCATTATCTCTACTTAATAATGGTTCTGGGTTTAATGGAAATGCAGAAGGCTACTTAATAAAGGCTTTATTAGTAAACACTCCAGGTTTTAATCATCCTAAAGTTAGTTGGTTAGCTTGTTTAAACTAAGACTGTGGTCCTATTGTGTATCTAGTGAAGATCCAGTATTATCCTGCAGCCCTTCGTACTGTGAGAGTACTRTGGGCTTCCTGTTGATGTTTGCAGCCTCAGGAAAAAGCTCAAGTTTACAATGGCAGTGGAAAGGGAAATGATTAAATAAGCTTTGGGAACTAAACTACTCTTCCTCCTTCAAACAGATCCTTCTGGGCATGGCTAGAAAGACATGGAGTACAATGGTGAGGAAGTCTACTAAACTTAAACTTCTGGTGTTCTCATAGTTGTTACTGGTTATGGACGTGTAGTGGGTGTGTCATTCATGCTTGTTAAAAATTGAGAATGTTAACTAGGAATTAACTACATTTTTAACAACTTGTAGTTTCTAGTATTCTGGTTTGGGTTGGTTTGATTTCGTTTAAGGGACAACATTGTGCAAATTTAATCTGTTTYGATGAAGCAGATTTTTCTTTTAATAGATAATATTTCTTTTAATAAAAGATTATTCTTTTAATAGGCTAGGCAGTTAATGTTTTTAAATTGTAAATTTTGACTATAGGTTTTCAGTGTTTTCAAATGTGTGCTTGTCTTTATTCTTTTATTTTAGATCTTCCTGAAGAAGGTGGTAACTGCTTTTGCAGATATGCATAAAAATAAGTGTTTGGCTTGGCTTTCCATCATAGTTCTGCTGCTTCTGTATCCCCATTTGCACACGGTGCATATCTGATCAGCCCATGAGGTGCTAATATGGAGAGCTCTCATAGCTTATCTGATGTTTTGGAGAGGACAATCATCAAGAATGTTTTTTCTTATCAACAGTGTTCCCATTTCCAAACACATTTTGTAATGTAATGAACTCTAACATGTGGGTGAAAGGGTGTGTTGTGCAAGGGAGCCCCAATTCAGAATTGGGCCCTGTACACACCTGTCATCCTTCAAAAGGCTGCAGTGTCAGTAAAGCATGGGGAGAGGAAAATAAGGGACCTTGGATACAACAATGAGCCATGCAGAGGGAGCAGAGGAATGGTGTTAGAYAGACAGAAAAGAAAGGGGAAAAAACAATACCAAACTCAAAAGCAACAGAAGAGGAGTAAAAAAGAATTAGAGAAGGAAGAAGACAGGGAAAAGGAAAGTAAGATGCAAAATGAAAACAATAGGAGGAGCAATATGTGCACCACAAATAGGGGAAAATAACACTGAACTGAAGACTGTATTGTCTGGAGATATCCGTGATGCAGCTAGGGCATGCCTGAAACATTTGTATTCTACTAAAGTGCTCTGTGTAGGTTTCTAATCCACTTCTACTAGAAGTAGATTTCTAATCTCCTTCTCTAAATGCTTTAAAATGTTAAATGCATTTGATGCAGTTGGATGAAAATGGGATTTTATTTTGATACACATTTATTTTTCTTTCCTAATGTTGCAATATACACAGAAAAAGAATAGGCTGTGTATGAGTTCAACAGGAACTCAAGATGACTTGTTTTATGTGAACGAGGGTGTTAGGTATTGTGAACTATAAAAACATTTCATTGTTAGACAAGAAGAGTTAAATGTATCGCTTTTAGCAATCTTCCAAATTAAACAGACAAGCTTTGCTCTTCCCTCTGTCAATATGACATCATTTTGTTTATACTGAAAAGACTATTTTAGAGGTACATCTTGAGTTGCAACACGTTATTTAGTGTGGCAAGAATTCATAAAATATTCTTAGAAGTTTTAACATTTGTCTCAGTAAGAGAAAGTCAAAACAAACACTTTCAGGCATATAAACCATATGCTTTGAACACTGCTCCCAGTTTTGCATTTCTAGGGGATTTTTTGTTTGTTTCATTTGGGTTTTTTTTGCTGAAAACACAAAAACATTAATCACAAACATTAATACACAAGGGGGAAAATGTATGAGAAAGAAGGAATACATCTGTACGGGAGGGTTGTCTACGTTCTGTGTTTATTCCAGTGAGGAACTTCTGTCACTCAGTACATCAATATGTTCTATTTAAGCTTAGCTCTGCAGTTTCTTTAAAAAAGGCTRTTAATAATCACAGTCACTTGAGGACTGGAATATATGGATTACATTCTCTTTTTTTTTTTTCCTGATTGATGTTTCTGGTCATTTTGTCCTCTTCTGCTGAAACCCAAGTGCCTCTGAAAGCTGACCATTGGTGTTGGGATAGGGAGAGCCGTCCATCCGGCAGCAGCTGCCATGGCACCACTGTTTAAGGTAAGTTGCTCTACAGGGGTTAAAACATAAAGTACTCATGTAGCTGGAGGTTTAGGTGGGCTCTTAATATCTTTGGGAAGCAGGCAGACCCAGCTCCACACGTGTGAGTTATCAAGGGCTCTGTCTGTGAGGATGGTGCTGTGGTGTTTGGTAATGGTAACCAGTAAGGCAGTGAAGTCTTTTCTAAAAGTATCGCGTTGCAGCGTGAAGCTTCCTGGCGTGATGTCAGGCAGCTCTCATGAACCCCGACCGCTCCACAGCAGCTATGGTTATTCTTAGAGACACTTCCCATTCCTTAGGAAAAGCTACTGTGCGAGGCTTAGTTGGCTTTTATCTTTAGAAGTGAGCATTTAAATGTTGGACTAATTTGTAGCTCGTTCGCAGCTCAGCTGCAGCCCTGCCAGCTGCGCTGGGATCAGTGACAAGCCTTTCTTCCGCCTCCAAAGCACACTTGCAGACAGATCCAGGCCCTAGAAGCACATTGCCCCAGAGGCAACTCGACTTTTTCACAGGCATGTAGCTGCCTGAGGGAGTTTTCCAGAACAAGTAGCATATTAGGCGTTCCCTAGCACAGAAGGACCTTACACGCAGGTAGTAACCTTGCTGGCTTCAGGAGGGTTGGATTGGCACTGCTGGGGACGCGCTTTGTATTTGGAGATGGAGAGGGGCTGGTGACCAGGAAGTTGAGTATTGCCCCAGCTGGGCCATACAGCTTAGAGGCAGAGGTGTGAGCTGCCCAAGCAGGAGAGCAGAAGGGGATGAGAGGAAAAACCTCTATCCCCTCAAGGGAGGTTGATTCAGAATGGTAGGAGCAATATATAAAAGCATCTTTTCTCTTGGATTGTCACCTGTGACCCTGTGACAGCATTCTTGTAAGATTTAGCAGAATAGCTGAATTAGAGACAGCCTCTGCTGTGTGTTGGATCACAAGAGGAAAAAAGTTCTGTTTTGGGTGGAGACCAGGAAATTAGTTGATGAGACTGAAGTAGGAATTAGTAATAGCTACACTGAGAGGCATCTGGCTGTGCAGCTTAGCAGTTGTTTGGCAGCATGGAGCGTTGTTCCCACATTTACAGAGAAGCCTGTTGTATTCTCCATTCTTGTCCCACCAATTTCTTCTGGTTTTGTTTGCCATCCCAGATTTGGAAAGTTAGTCTGTCCATTCTTACAATCTAATAAATAATAAATGACCATAGTTGGAAGCCTAGCAGCCTCCTCTTGGTTAGGCTGGTTGCGGACTTGACCTGTATTTTGGAGAAGTGTGTGGTGACAGCTGGGCAAGCCCTGGAGCAGTAATTCCAGGCACAGGTCTCTCCAGGCTGTGACACCTTGGCAGGAAGAGAGCAGAAGACAGTGGGTTTATCCCTGACCTGGCAATGGGATGAGACACCACTGTGTCAGTTTTACATCATTGCAAAAATAAATAAATCTTATTTTCATAGTCACATGTTCATATGAGGCTCCCCCTCTGAGGGAACAGAAATGACTTGTCCCTCTTGCCATAATCCATTTAGCCTGGACCATAAACAAAGATGTATTTAAGAGAAGAATTTCTTTTTTTTTTTAGTCCAGGAGTTTTCTCCTTGTTTACACGTCTGTTAAATATAGTCCATCCTATAGGCACAAAATGCTTCTTTCCGATCCCTTTCTTCTTTTAAGATTCAAGGAAGTGTGAAGGAGTAAAAACAACCAATTGTTAAGCAGTGTTAACATGAGCTGCTGGAGCGATTCTATTAGTCCACGATAACTGCCCAGATGCTGGAAGCACTGGGGTCTCTCTGCCGGCTGGCGATTCCCATAGCAAGCATCAGTAACAGATAGTGTGAGAAACAGAAACATGATCAGGGCTCTTCTTAAAGAGAGTAAAATATACACTCAGCAGGGATGAGAATATCCTAGAAACAAACAGCAGGGAGCTGAAACGAGGAAGAAACAGAGCAGGAAATGGAGCTACAATTCTGATTTCATCAGATTAGCAGAAGCCGAACAGAGGAGAAACCAAAGGATTTCTGTGAAAGTGGGAGTGTGCTGTGTCAGATTCACCCTTGACCAGTAAACCCAGTTTTCACACCGGATCTGTGTGAAAGAGCAGAAGAGGCATAGAAATTAAGCGTGAGATGTCAGCTCATCATGAAATAGTTGGGGATTATTTTATTTAATTTTTCTTTCTAAGCTTTCATCTTTTCAACTTCAGGTCAATTTTTTTAAGCTAAGAAACTGCTCTTTAAAACCGGACCTGACAAAAAAAAGTTGTTTGCTAATGGATTCAGTTTTATTAATATAGTTTTRTTCCTAGGCAATGTTTTTGAACCATTTTTTTACTGAAACATGGTTCTGGTATCTCTGTCGTTACTCTTTTTGGCTTTTATTTATTATTGCAATCATGTGCAACAAAATCAGAACTGACTGAGTCTTTAAATGCATATTACTCTTAATTAAATGGAAAATTTTGAAGACACAGGTTGAACTGGGTAATATTAACCACGGGCAATAAATACATTATATCTACTTAGTGTTTTCAGCAAATTTTTATTCTGTTCCTAACAAATTAATTTGTTTTTCAAAATGATGAAAGGAGATGGAGGTAATGTGAGTGTAAGGTCAGTGGGTGATCCTGGAAGAGCCTTGAAYTGGCAGGTGGAGTGGAGCAAATCGTGAGGTGGAAAGGAAAGGGAGACTGCTCATCAGGGTGTCATGTTAACCTGAAGTGATAAAAGTGTGAGGCCTTGTAGGAACTGATTTTTCCTTTCTCCAGAAAGCGGGGTTTGTAAGCAAAACTAGGAAAAGGAATCAAAATTACAGAAGAATCTCTGTCCTACTGTGTCGTGGGTCTTAGGAACTTGGCAAAGTCAAGCTTCCTGAATAAAAGATGGAAATTGGTCCTTAGTATGTTTAATTAAAGAGGAGATTGAGRATTATTTAAATATAATCTAAAGTGATTTAATGAAAACCAATATTTGAATATAAGGTTTAATTTCCCTGAAAATAAATCACAGCTAAGGAGGAGAAACTTTACATGTAAATCCAGTGATTTGGAGCACCCTGTATGGAAGGGGAGCTCAGATGCTCTACATCTGTCACAGCCCTCCGAGGGCTGGCCCTGATGGCTGCTGGGCTGGATGTGCAGGCAGGACTCGTACCCTGCTGCATCTGCTGAGCTGTACAGGACTGGAAAAATATTACAGGCTGTGCAAAAAAGACTTCCATTTCCCCTGGAAGAACAAGGAATTTGAGTGCTGAATAGGGAATATGATGAGTTCTATTAAATTTAGGAAGCGTTTGTTTTAAAGATGGTTACTTCAAATTGGTTACTTTTCTCCCCATTTTTGTATTTTCCTTTTAATTTTTTGGTTTAGGGTACTTTTTTTTTTTTCCTGGTCTCCAATGTCCATAAGAGATGAATAGAAACAATATATAAAATATACAAAGCTATTTTATGTTGTATTTTATTTTAATTCTGGATAAACTTAATGGAAGTTTTCACATGAAAGGTTTTGAAACATTTTTTTCCACAAGATATATATAAACAAAATATTAAATATTTTAAAAAGAGAACATATGATTTGTCATATTTTATAGGCCTAATGGACACAATTTTCACAAAGACTTTTAGTGAGTTGGAGATGGATTCTGGCTGAGCTCAGGAGTTACCCCTGAGCAAATGCTGCTGGCTGTCCCTTTGGCTGTCTTCAGTCTGCTGCTGTTACAACACTCYGAGAACTCTTGCTCTTAGCACTTCTTAGCACCATTTAGGAAATGTGTTTATTGTTTTGGAGTAAAGATGAGGAAGGCGATTCTTTTTCCACCAGCTTCAATGAACAGTAGGGATTCACAGCTCCTTATAGACAGGGAACTCAGATAAATAGAGGGCAGACTGTGTCCATGTGCCACTGCAGGGTAGAAGACACTATTCTACCTTTTCTTCCTTCAAAAAAAGCAGGATTAAATTAACCAGGCAAGGAGTTGGCCAGGAGAGTTGTGCTGTCAGCACTCTCCTGGCCACAGGAGTGGCCAGTGGCCAGTGATACACACACACAGTGTTGTGTACCTACACTGCAGTCATCAGCTACATCTAAGCTACAGATCCTGTATCCACACCAGCTTCCTAACATCCKGTCTTATTTGTCTTCCGTCTTGTTTTACCCATTCTGCTCTATTTAAGAGACTATATACCTGTTGATTTTTTTTGCCTTAAATACGTCACATTTAAATACAATGAGGGAGGATGAGCTCAATCATGAGAAAACATTTTGTGTAGTAATATCAAATATTTCAAAAGAAACCTGCAGTGCATAATTCTTCACCATGCAGAAGCTGGGGTAGAACTTTCTGCTTCTTGTAAATGTGAAATTAGTTCACGTCTTTTCTTTCTTTTATGGTGTTGCCAATTATTCAGTGCACCATAAGCCCCGTGTCCTAAATTTCTTGCTTCATGTCTAAACATTGCTTGTATTAGCTGTACCCTAATTAATCCTTTTGTGCCACAAGTCTAATTTGCCCAGCATGCTTTTCTTTGCCAGGAATGGATGCACCAAATCTGCTGATGCCAAAGAGGTAACGTGTATTTAACACGCATCAGCACTCGCTCTCCCTTTTATAATTGCTGATCCTCCTGCACTTAATAATGCACTACTAAGTTAAGGTTATACATAGCTCGAGCAGTGCTAACTCTCAGGGTGTGTGGTTATTCTATAATAACCACATTTTAGGGTGTGTTTCAATTTTACAGGCCAGTCATTTACTTCAAATTACTTTGTCATTTCTTAAAGTCATTGTGTAATTTCATTATTAAAGGAAAAGAAAAAAATATAATTTGATTTTTAAAGATGCATTAAATAACACTAATTATAATGCTTAGCTTTTAGCACGTTTTTCATCCTCAGTGCTTTATAGCCATTTTGCTAATTAATTTTTACAACATTCTTGTGATGAGCAACTAGCTGTACCTCTGCCCAAAAGTCAGGAATGCTGAGGCAGGGAAGTTGAGTGGTTTGCCCAAGATTACTGTGATTTAGCCAGTAGATGGTTTTAGAGCCAATATGAATATTTGGTTGTTTCTGACTGCCAGGTCATGCACTCATAAATCTTTCTTTCCCCCAAACCATATAGTCTCAATAATTATTTCATCTTTAAAACAGATAAGAACAGAGTTTTAAAATGGCACAAGTTAGCTCTATGATCAACAGAATCCTATCTGGGTAAAGGAAGATTTGTTTTTAAACACCTSCACTTGAAAAATGAAATTCCTTTACACCACTGATCTTTGAAGGCAACAAAAATTCACGTAAATGTTCACCAGTTCTTTTCTTGAAGTTTCATTACTAATTAGTGGTTGTCAGGCAGTAATCCATGTTCCCATTGCCTCCTTTAAGGCCTTTTCAAGCTTCAATCTAACTACTAGCTCTCGGCCTGTTATTAAATTTCTGAGCTGCCTTTAGTCCCAAGAGCGTTCAGCACAGTAAAAGAAATGTCTTCAGCTGCAGGCTTCTAACAGCTTAGGAAAAGGGAAGAGAAGATGTTTCCTCTGTCATTTGTAAATGTACCATCCTTAATACAGAAGAGAAAGGAGAGGTAGTAAACAGAAGGTGAAGTGTCTGAAATGGGAGYCACTGGATGCTGGAGGAATTCTGAAACAGCGGCCTATCATCTTTAGGCAAACATGCTGAAAGCCTTTTTAAAATCAGTTTATTCAGACACCAACTTGAAGAAAAGCTTACTAGAACAGTTTTATCAATATTGTCAATTTTCTTGGAGTGTTTATGATACTGGGATACATCAGTGCCAGTGTATATATATATAGATACCTATCTGTGTAGCAATACATTCCAATATTGCGGTGTAATATCATGTATCTATGAAATCACATGCTTTGTAAGACTCAATTTCCATTTATTAAAAAAACAGTATGAAAATGTGTCTTAGACATGCAAGAGCTTAACAATGCTGGAAGACAAGTTAGAACTACTCAAAACTTTTAAATTCTTGTGTTTGACAGTGTTATGAATGTATTTATTTTCAGAATTTGGAGTGAGTAATATTATACCCATATTTATTGCAGCTGGATCATTTTCAGCTCCTCAATCTTCCTTGTTTGTTGATTGTGACTTTGGTTCTAGCACTGCAGGCATTCAAACTGAATCCTCCTATTTCCCTGAACTTTAAAGTTAATTACTCTTAAGATTCCAGTGCAGTTATCTTTGACTTAGGTATTATGTTAACACTGCAGATACTATATAATCATTTAAAAGGACCTGTAATTTTCCCAAAGGTCCTAATCCTCCCATGGGATCATGTTGCAACACTTAACTTACACGCTGTAGTTGGGTTCAGAGGAGCTTCGTGCAGGAATGAGGTCCGAGACAAGCCTTCTTCAGGAGCACAGCCTTCAAAAAACAGGCATTTGGTACTGACAGTTTTGGGGGGTTTTTTTCAGGGCTTTGTCATTAATGGTAGTTTGTGACAATATGAGCTTCAAAGGCTTTATGGTAAGATAAAATGAAAACCATTAAATATTGGTGCCATTGACTTGCTGAAAGACTGTACTTTATGTTTATTTGGCAGAAGCAAGAAGAAATATTTATTTAATAGGATCATCTCAAAGGCTGATGCTGTTTTCATGAGAGTTCAAATAGATCCTCAGCAGAAGCTACCTTGTTGAAATCTGCTCAACCAACTTTTCTTTAAAAACATTGCTTACCATAGCTCAGTTTCTGACCTGCCCTACAAAATTGCAGTCTCCGGTAAAGTTAAAAGGATGATTCATACACCTAGAGAAGGAATTGAATATTCAAGTCACTTGTCAGACTGGCAGGTTTAAATTATATAACAGGAAGCTTTCTATTCATATGTAATGTAACTGAATCACCACTTCTTTATTGATAATTCATTATATGTTGCTACTATCACTCTGCAGCTCTGAAATGCTTTTTGCTATAATGATTTTATACCGTACTAGTATAATGGCCTTCTGACTGTGTCAATCAGCTCTACTTGCGTGTACAGTAATATTATTCTGCAATCTGTCTTGGGAGAATGCTTAAAAGCTTTCTCTCATTTTGTCCATTTAACTCATGTATTATCTGAGTTTTTACATTAAATGGCCATACTTAATATCCCATGACATGTCACCTATTTTCTAGGGAGGATACTGATACAGTACTTACCAAATCCAGAATCTATACTAATCAAATTACACCTGCCCACCTCAGCCAAGAGCAGTTAGTTCAGTGCATCAGCATTTAATCTGTAGGAAGAAYTTATGAAGAGGAACAAAAACAATGAGAACTGTAGTTGGCTAAATGTAGGCATGGTTGATGCAATTTGTTTTGTGAAGAGGGATTAGAAGATATTGAAGTCAAACTGAGGCACAGGGGTYAATTTATATACAGATTTATTGCCAGAACTCAGCTTACATTGGTTGCACATTTATAAAGACAAGGCCTAATCYCGCAAATATTTATGCAATTTCTGTTATGCACTTCATGTATTCTGCTGAATTAGACTTCTTGGCTGTAAAATTAAATGTGTATGCAAAATTAACAAACTGTCAGACTTTAAGAAACTTCAGGCCAAATGTAGATAACAATCATACTTTTTCACTGAAAGACTGCCTGGAATTCCCAAATACTCRCTCTAAACCCCTTTCACAGTCAGGTTAATGTACTCAAAATTTTAAGACTTGAAATGCGATCTGCTGAACAAAAAATCCTACATTGGAACCAGTGCCAAGGCATTTAATCTGTTTGACTTAGATGTTTTCCCTAAAACAACTGGATACACTTAAATCTTATTTGTTGTTTGATTCRGTCAATGCCATGGTGTAACCAACTTCTATGTTAAAGAATAAAAGACTCTATTTACCTAGCAGTTTGAAAACGTAATTTTTCAAGGGCAGCAGGTGTCCATTTACATGGACACCTTGCTTGTGATATAATGCCATCTATTCTGCATATGAAAACTTCAGACAAAGTTAATGCAGCAAATGTGCAGTCTCCAAGTACAGGCAGAATTCATCTGCTCAGCCACACAAGTAGAATGGCAAGGTGGAAAAGCAGTGGTTTAATTAGGCCACAGCCTTGTAAACTCATAGGACACTAAATTGTACCTTCCCCATTATCATTCATTCGTGAGTCTATTTTTAAGCCAGCTCTCCTTGGGAATTGGATATTCCTGCTTGAGTACTTGCAGCTGTCAATGGAGGAGACTTGCAGCTGTAGTCGTAACCATACAAAGGTTCAGGAGAGGATCCTAAACAGTCAGGCAAGAACGTAAGTATTTTTGTGACTTGTGAATGGGAATGTGCATAATAACATCTACATAAATGGCTTTTCTTGCTTTTTCTGGCAGAACAGCGCTCATTTGGGCCTCTCCTAACTCCTGCTTGCACCAGCACGTCGGCAAAAATCGTAAGGAATTTCCTGTACTAGTGTATATTTGGTGGGAAGAAAAAACATAGGCAAACTATACAGTTCCATGTTTAAAAGTTGATAAATTGTCATGGAAACCTCTCATGGTTTGTTTCCTTTTGCCACTGTTCCCTCCACTGTGTTAACCTACCAGCCTTGCTTTCATAGCCCTTCACAGGATGTCAGAAGCTCTCGGCACCTAAGGCTGGGTGGCTGGCCAGGGGCATTATCATGTCTCGGGTCCATACCCTGTCCTAGGCTGGGTTTCTATTTTTACCTGGGCACAAAATTCAATCTAAATGATTTTTATTTCCTCCAGCAATAGCAGTGACAACGCTGAACAGAGAGAGCACCCTTTGCATTATAGTCTTGCGGTGGTTTGCAGAGGTGAGCAAGCTGCCTTCCCTGTAACTCTGGAAGCTCAGTAAATGATTTATAAAGCCTCAGAAGGCTGCAGCGGCAGCAAGACCAAAGCATAAAGTTTAGTGGACATGGGCAGCTTRTTATATTGGGCATCCCAAATCCATCTGCAGTGTCTAGACCTTCTGTGGGCCATGGCTGGGCTTTTGCCTCACGCCTRAAGGTGGTGGGACCTGCCACCTGCCTCTTCCAACACTTCTCTCAACCCATGCAGTGCATCATCTCACAACAGTACACGAGTGTCTTCTGCTTCTAAAATACACTGTAATTAGTCATTTTATGGGTTTGTTGTACCATAGAGTTTGTTAGATTGCCTGGGTATTAGTATAACCCAAAGAGGAAGTAATGCTTCCTTATGGACAAGTTAAAAGTAAAAATGCAAAATAAAAGGATAAGGGACTCTGGGCAGAAAGTTCTTAGGAAACGGAATATTGGTTTTCTTTGACTGTGTTTGTTTTGTAATTCGATAGAAATAAACAGTTACCATGGCAACTTTGTATCACAGGCAAGGCGTTGAGCAAGGAAGATGCAGTGCACTTACCAATTAGCAGAATGAGTTTTAGGACTTTTGAAAAGACATTTTGCCTGCTCAAATGACAGTACATCACAATTTGGCCTTCAAGGGAAGTTAGAGTTTGCTCCAGTATGTCCTCTTGGCAGCTGCATTAGCCATTGCTTCTTGATGCTGTCCCCCTCTTTCTGGTGCCTTCCGCTCTGAGGGTTTTCTCTGCTCTGTGGGCAGCCAGTAGCTCACAGGGGCTGCCCTGGGGAAGACTCCATATCCATAGGGTTTGTGTCTCAGGCATGGCAGTCACAGCTCACCAGAAGGTGAGGAGGAATCATAATTGACACTCTTGTGACACCCAAGATGCTCAAAACACATTGGTAGTGTTAATTAGTCCTTGTAATATTCTGATGAGATAGGTAAGCATTATTACTCTACATGTTTTTTTTATAATTTTTTTAAAATTTTTTTAATTTTTAATTTTTTTTTTAATACAGGGGGCAGCTGAAGTTTGTTTAAGTGTTTTCAGGGAGAAGTGGAAGTGGAGAGTCCCTGGTTTCCAGCTCTGCGTCCTGGCCACTATTCAGCTCTGCCGGTTCTTGTTTGCTGAACTCCTCTCATATCCCTTATTATTATTATTAGTGTAAGAATACTGTTAGTATGGGCTTGAAAAAGCAAAATGCTGTGGTGCACCGGGGGTTGTTTCCTTTTTATATTACTCTTTGTTTTCAAAGGACTTGGAAACACATTAGCACGGCAGCTCTCACAAATATAGAAATTATAATCATATGTATGCCTCATTTTCAAGGTTTGGAGTTTTCTTCCCTCTTTTTTTATTTTCTTTTGGGAGGAAGGGCATTTTGGTTKCTCTGCAGGTAGTCTGTATATGTGTAAAATTATGCTCATACTGCAGGATAGTTCAGAGTGTCATGTTTAATCTGTGTATCCATGTATTATATAATTTTCATATACACATGCACATGTGCACATCAACTTTAATTTTTTTTTTTGCATATATATTTATTTGTATATATATTACACAAATACACATATAGGCATATATTTCCATCACTGACTATGGCACATTGACCATGCTGTTTTTCTTCCCTTTAAAAAGCATTAACACCAGTGAATTATATTTGTTTATGTTGTCTCTGGAGGAGATGACCTTTACCAATATAATTTTTACTCTAGCACTGCATTCAAACAAGGTTGTGTTTCAAAGCTGACAAATTCCCTCTCCCTAAAGAAGAAACATAGGGTTGCAATTTGTCTTTTTAACTAAGCTATGTGGGTCTGGGTAGCGTTAAAAAAAAAAAAAAAAAAAAAAAAAAAAAAAAAAAAAAAAAAAAAAAAAAAAGCGTTGTCCTTGTCACCTGCCATTTTTCTAGCTGACTTGACACCCCCAGGCTTCCCAACAGCTCTTTCCAGCAGGAGCTGTCTCGGAGCTCTTAGCATCACCAAATAATTGAGGTTGTCACATCTCTTGTTCATTGTTTTTTCCAGGCCTGGAAAAAATGCAAATATTTCATTGTAGTCATTAATTTTCCCATCCTTTTCTTCAAGCATCTCATTGGTTTGATCTGATGAAAAGGGCTGAAGGCATTATTGCAAACACAGTGGCATCCAGGTTCTGCCTATAGTGGGGAAGAATCTCATCAGATAAAGTCTCAGGGAGGTCATCAATCACAGTTGCTGACAACCATTTTGCCTTCGTTTGTTACAGATGTGAACATGCTTAATTATTTGTAGTGTAATTAGTTCATGAAATGTCAGGAAATGTCAAACTGTGTTCACAGCACA
>JACAXG010000027.1:6245085-6285085 GCA_018881555.1 Amblyornis subalaris | reverse complement strand
TATGCCTGAAATATGCAGAGCCCTCAGCCAGGGGAAGCCACGTTATGTAGAATCAGGATAGGTAAATCTACCGTAATATTGTTGTTTGAATTAAGGTATTTTAATGTCCCATTTAAGTATTTTTTCCTGTTTATCAAGCTTTCTTTTTAAGATGCTTTCTTCCTATTGGTTTCAGAGCAAGTAAGATTTTTTTTTAACCAGAATGTTGTGTTATTTTTATTTTAATAGTACATCTTTGGGGCACATTTGCTTTCCTATGTTAATTTAATATAGAAGCTAAGCTCTCAATTAAAAGCAAATTATTAGGATTTGCAGTTAATCCAGAAGTGAAACAGAGCACTAGCAGAATTTGCCTGTGAGTTAGACCATATATTTATAGCGAAGAACCAACTCCTCTCTTCTCGTTAATATGCATACTGAAAATAGCCTCTTATTTCCATATATCATTAGGTGGAGATTATTTTCACATTTGTACTTATAATTGTTCCTAGTTATGTAAAACACAGGCATGCTCTGTGTATTCTGTATGGGAAAAGTGAGTTTGTGTGTAGAAGAACAGCTGAAGTGCATCAGGACCTGTGTATTTTTAATTCTGCATTTCACAAATATGGTATGTATTTGACCTAATTAATTGGCCCCATTTTCTCTATTTTCTTTTCAAAAGTAGAGATCTATACAATAGTTTAATTTTCTGCTGTTTCATTTCTCTTCTGTTTTCTGAAGAGGAGAAAAAAGAAATATATAAACAGAAATGTTTTGTATAAAAAAGCTCTCTGAAAAGCAAAGTAGATGCCATTTATGTAAAGTCCAGTCTCCTGATGCTGCTGTTTCGCCTGCACATAAGTCCAACAGTTAATTTACACTGATTCAAATACCTGGCCTTTCTAGTTTTGCAAATTGCATTTTAAAACCAATGTTAACGTACGATTATAGTAGAAAACATCAACCGAAAATTCCAGAAGTTAATAAATATTCAGATGCCCTGATTTTATGATCAACCAATTTTTTTTTCCAATTACATATTTCTCCAAGAATTTATATCAGCTTTGTGAAACTAGAAACTTTTCAGATATGTAAATCAATCTTAGTGTTACTGTGCAGTATTCTTTAAATTAAATTACAGTACAGATATCAGATTCTAGTAGTTCTTTTGCTGCAATGAGATAATTTCTGGAGGCAAGACACCTGGCCAGGCTAGAGTGGTGATTAATTTTATGTGTTTAGGGTGCAATCATCACTCAGAAAAAGGCTTAGGGTTTGGATGATGGATGATGGGTAAAGTGCAGGCTGATAGGACATGGCCCATGAATCTGTTCTACATCATCAGTTCCTTTGATCACTGGCAGAAGTTCAGAGATACTTCTTTGCATCTGTCCAAAACAAACAAGGCTACCATATACCTTTTGCAATATCACTTTTAAATACGGGCTTATTTGTGGGGGAGAAAACACCTTTGTTTTTTTCAACAGTGGGTGAGGGAAATAAAAACAAACACTTTGGCTTGCATTGACATGCACATTTACAGGCAAAAATAGGTTGAGTGTGTGTGCATCCATGTCCATACACATATATATATTTTAATGAAAGATGATAGTGTAAAAGCAATTTTTTCCCCCTGCAAACTGATACCTATGTTGACACCATAGAGGGGAATCAGCATAGCTGCTGCAAAACAGTGTTACACAGCCTGTCATGAGAAGAAAGCTCTGAGTTACAGGAGTACTATGCAGCATTTCTTCTTCATTAGTAATGGTGGTGTGACTACAAATTGTTGGGAATCTTTCTCACTAGTGATAGCAAAATGAACTGTGTAACCAAAATGATTTTGATTAATAATTCAGAAGAGTTAAAGGGCGATGAGGTAGAGAGGATTTGTGCCAGCCTACCCCAAACATTTTTTTTATATCTCAATTAACAAAATATAATTTGATAATTGGAAGCAAATGCTTCTTTATCTTATGATTTCTACTTTTCTTTACCCAATGCTGTCCCCTGCAGGGTGTAAGAAATCAGATCACAGAAGTACTCAGAGGCTAAAAAAATATTTATTTTTTTTAAATCCAGGAGTAAGAGAGGAATAGCTGAATTAACATCGTGTTCTCTATCAGAATTCATTATCAAGCCAGCATGGTTTATGAAAAATCCTTTCAGAAGCTTGACTGGGTGCTATGATGGGCATTCCTTGAAAATATTCTCTCATATCTCATGGCATATATGTAACACTTCTTTCCATAGGTGTTGTGAATTCCTAGTGCTCATGTTGATATTCTGTCTGTGGGCAATAAGATGTTAAGCATTTCTTTTCTATGACTCATCAGCTGCACTTGAACATGGAAATCAAACAGAACACATAAATTATAAAATCACCGTATCTCTCAAAGGACTTTCTTATGATTTTATAGGATGAGAAGTGAAGACTATCCAAGACTATGCTCTGTATATGCAGAAATTACTAAGCTACTACTCTGCTTAAAAGACAGGTGACCATCATAAAAGAAATACAGCTCTTCTCAAAAACGACATTAAAAAAAGGGAAGCATAAAGGTGGAGAGCTGATTAGATTTTGTTAATAAGATCATCTTTGTACCAGACAAAAACAAAACATGGGGCTTAAAAAAAACCTCTGGGAGCATTTGTTATCACATAGAAATCATATTCACATGATTGCTGCCTCCTTACTCAGCTGGAAAACTACTTTATCTGACTAAGTGCAAATACTGAAATGTTCATTAGCTCTCTTGAAACACCTTGACTTGTCTTTATTGAGTTGCATTTCATCCATAGCCTTTGCACCTGGGGGCACACAATAAATTTTTCTTCACAAAGAGTTTCTCAAGAGTGGTATGACTGTTCCTTTTCTCCCCAGAGTCTGAACGCATTGCATCATCTTCTATCATATTTACCAGCCTGGGGCCCAGGATGAAGAATTGTTTAGTATCTCCAAACCAAAGCTTGCCACGTAGCAGATCAAATTGTTGTTGCTCTGCCACTGAGCTGACTCAGTACTTGCTTGTTTGATTTAAGGCACAGTTCCACTGTGAAAAGTTATTGTAGAAATGGTATTTTCTTCTGCAGCAGAGCTAGTTCCTACGTGTATAAAGAATTATATGTGCTGACTCAAGTGACAAAACAGAAGTATTTACTGCTTCTGGTCTTGCCAGTTCTGCAGAGCAAAGACAGGAGAGAAAGCAGGTTAGGGTCCATTTAATGTGTATCCATTGATACTCCTTTCCAGGATTCTGTGTGTTTAGCCTTTGCAAATTCAGGGAGAACGATTGCCAGAGCTGTTTACAGGAGTATAATTTGGCCTCTGCTGCTGGTGAGTAGCCATGGAAAAGCAGGATCTTGGTCCCTCAGATAGTGCATGTGGAAACACCTCAGACAAAAAACTCGTAATGAAATTGTAATTTGAAACAGAGCAGATCAATACTTTATACTGTTCCATACCGTATTTCACCTGTAGTGACCTGCAGAGTGTGTGGCTGCAGTAGATTATTTTGCAGAATTCTGGCTTTGTAAACTTTTCTGTTGGACTAACATCATCTCTTACTATTCAGAGGTAGTGGGAAAATATTACTGCTTTTGTCATTAATTACTGCTTTTAGAATAAAGCAGAGTGCCAATTTCTTTGTGTTGTCCAGCTAGCTCTCATACTTTTGCGGCTAATTTCTGCCTCAACATCATGGTCTGTTAGCACACAGAATTGCCCTTCAGTGACTCTGGTCTGTCCCCACTGAGCCGTTCTAAGGGKTGGTGAAGGTTCCCTCCTTAGGCTGTCTTACACAGTCTGTACGTGAAGTTATGAAGGGAGTTCATAAGGAATTACTGAGTTCATAAAGCTGAGTGTTGGTTTTAGCATGTTCAGAGTGTCTGCCTTTATTGCTTCAGCTTGTCTAATCCAGGGAGAGAAGTTGTCTCTTTCTCTGTTTCAAAGTGACACTGAAGCTTGCATGAGAATGACTTGGACTTGTGTTCCATCGAAAAAAGGCAGTAGTTAGAGCAAGCAAAGGTGCAAGAAGATTTGCTTGAATGTTTCAGCTACTTAAAAGAGAATTTTTAGCCATTGTCTTAAATTCCTAATCGCTACTAAATGATCAGATTGCCAACAGTATCTGCTGGTTACTTTTATTGTCTTTTGCAGTGAAATCGTCACCTTTTCAGAGCTGTGTGTGGGGCTATATTTTAAATCCAGTAGAACTGAAACCAGTGGGAATAAGGCACATAATTGCTTAATTATTCCAATACCTTACTGTATGTCTTCAAAGCAATAAGAATTTAAATAGAATTTATGGTTCCTGAATTCCCAAAGATTGTCCTAACCGTAAGACAGTCTCTACCACCAAACCATGCTGTGGTATTTGAAATGAACACTGGCCCCTCTGCTGAAATGTCCTAGCACTGGGAGGAGAAGGAGCAGCTTCTCTTTGCAGCTTTGGAATTTTCTTCCTAAGTCCCAAAGAGTTAAGATGTGTTGGCCTCGGGGTGTRTCTGTTCTTCACTTGGGAACTAGAACTAGGTTCTTGTTTAAGAGAGTACAGTCTCGATTAATGGTGAAGCTGACAGTACTTACAGCCTTTGGTATATGCTGTTCAATTCTCAAGAAAATATCTGTAAATTAAAGAAAAACCTTGTCATTATACAGCAAAAAGGATGGATAAGAGACAACTACAAGAAACTTATATATGAGTAAAAGGTAACTTACCTGCTAGGTCCCAGTACTAAGAAGCTGACTAACTCTATGCACTGTAAGATTTACAAAAAATCCTAGGGAAGTGAGGGGGAAAGTGCCCTTGTCTTAGAATAGAGACTGAAAGTTTTAAAGCTTCTTTCTAACATGAGGCCAAACTACAAAATATCACTGATTCTTTGAACTTGTCTTTTAAATAACGCTTTAGGTATTGTAGCCGGAGCAACAAATATTTTATTGATTTGTGTATGTGGATGGATTGTGCTTAAACATACTCGGTTAATATTGCTTAGTAATTTTTCTGAGAATACAGCTACCCTCGTAAACTCTTGAGTCTGGTTTAGCTTGATCAATAGTTTATCAAAATCTTGTTATGCATTTGCATTAGAAGGAAGAATACTGCCAGCAAGAGCCAGGTGACTCCCACGTGTAGCAATTGAAGAGTCATATCTGTAGGCTGTATTTGCTCCTGAAACGTATGAACTCATAAGCCAAGATGGAGAATCAAGTGCAAATTCACTCACTGAAGGTTAATAGTAGTTATGTCCAAAGACCCTGAGGAGAATCCCTAATTCCACTAGAGTTTTACCTTCTTCTTGAAACCCTTTTGTTGTGAACAGGCCTGGCTCAAGGGGATAATAGGAACTTGAAATACGAGTATATTTGAAAAATGCACGTGTACACTACAGACACATAAGCTTGACAATCTTTAGGAGCTGTCTGATAACTTTCTACAAAGCAGCTTGACCCCCTACTGTTATTTTTTTATATTTGTATTTACTTTATCACACAGAAAACCAATCATGTTACTCTGTCATACCAGTTATTTTATAAAAGTAGACAGAGGCATGTAGCAGCTCAGAAGAGCTTACAGTCTCCTGCAAAGACACAGCACTTTCTTCCCTTGAGGTCTGAAGTTAYTGGGGCAACTGAAATGCTTAGACTTTATTCTTTTAGCAGAGTCTGGGTAATAGAATAATAGAATATAATAATAATAGAATATTCTTGAAAAAGATCTAGTACTTAAATATGTCCTTGAAAAATATCATCATAATTTTATAATATCACCTATATTAAAAGTTCAACATCATGTTACACAAGAGACTTGACTTGAGAGCACATATCCATTTAAATTGTTGGAAACTTAGTCAATGCAATATAAAATTATCTTCCATGTTGCTGTTCGGGATCATTCTGCTGCATTTATTTGGATGTCAAAGTGACAGGCCATTAGCCTAAGGGTAAGCTAATTATTTAAGGAACTTTTCTTGTTTTGTACAATGAAGAAGTACTCTTGAAAATACAACACAAACACAGATATCTGTCAGATGGTAACGGTCCATTTCTTTTAAATATGAAAATGTAATTTAGCATTCAAACAGTCAAGACAGTGGTAATTTAAAATAAAACAAGAACAACCATCATTAAATGGCTACGTTTCTGGACTTAGATTGATGCTTAACACATTGATCTTCTTCAATAGAAGCTTTCCATATTCCATCTGTTAGAATCTTTGACCTTTTCTTAACACCATTAAAAGATAAAATGTTAATCTACTGAAAAAAGATGCATGACCTTTTAAAAGTGAACTGTACCACTTTACAGTCTGCCATCATTAAAGAACTTTATGCTCAGRAGCCACGCATTATGTGTATCATAGCAATATAATTGTTTAGAATAATGTAATTGTTCAACCAAGAAGATATATACCACACGTAACATAAATTAGAACTAGAACTATGTGAACTTTGAAAACCCAATCAAAACAACATGTCAGATCAAGTCTTACTTTCAGTTTTAATCAGCCTCATCCTCAAATTTATTTTTTATTAATATGCCACAATGCATGCCTAGAAGATACCATTTTAACAAAGAAGAAGAAAAGTACTTTGGGACAAATGAAACTGGATCACTGACAAAGGAAGATGCTTATCTTCCTTTCTTTTAAATCACCTTTACTTATTTTTTTAGTGTAAGGAAATAACTGGAGCACAAATATTTTATATTTCATAAGGAATTTCAACAGCAAGGAAATTCATGAAAATGGACTTAACTTGTCTTTACTAAATCTGAATTATCTTAAACTCAACTTCTTAAAAGCAATGGCCACAATTCAGTACAGCACTGAAATATGGTTTAAATCCAGTTTGGTRTCAGGGAGCAATTAGTTTTGAATATGGGCTAATTTGACTCCGTTTCAAATTAAGTCTCTGTTCTGGATCCTGACTACAGAGGACAAACTGAATACATGATATAGGCTTGGATAACATAACCTTATCTTCTGGTAGGGTCTAAGGTTTAGATGAAGCCCCTCAAATTGTTTTGAGGGCATAACTATATAGTAGTGTTTCTGCTCAATAACTACTTAATAGAGGATAATAGAAAGCTCAAGTAGCTTCTGCATTTGAATATGATGTTCTGCWAGTACCTTTTGTTATATAGGTAAAAAAGCTTTTCTGCAGATGAAAGCTCATATTCTTCTAATTTTAACCTAAATTCCACTCAAGTACCTAATTTGTTCCATTTTCCACRGTAAAACCAGTGATCTTAGACTGGATAATTTGGGGTTGGAATATCCTCTCTGCATGTTTTTCAGTGGAATTTACTCCTTAAGGTAAGTGGCTGCATGCAAAATCAAAATACAAGTGTMCTAAAATAACAACAATTTAGGTCCCAACATTAATATTATTTGAGCATATTAACTTATTATGTTTAGCAATGTCACAGCAGTGGGGGTTCTTAGAGAGCCCTGATGCAATGGGTGCATTTAAATTAGTAATTTAGGGCACAGGACTGATTTTTTCCTTCGTGATTTTGCTTTGCACCTATCCCTGAAGGCGAGTGGTGCGTGCCCAAAGCTGTTTCCCACCTCATGAAACTGAGGCTGAAGTCATATGCTGGATTACCCTCTTGAGTGGTAATGAGGACATACAGTCCTGCAGAATTTAACTCCCTACACATGTACTGCATGCCTAGGAATGGAAACTGGCTTRAACTTCATTATTTGAAATTTGGTCATCTGCATAATGATGCAGAAAGCAAAGGAGAAAGSACAGGCTTTGCTAGGAGTTTTTGACGAGTTGAAAGACATTCACTTCCAGTTAACATTTCATATTGCGCTTTCTGATTGCGTTGCTGCACTAGTCCTGTCTATTTATGTATTGTCCCTGTTAAGTAAGCAGCACTCCATTTTGTATAGGCCAAGCATTTCACCTTTGAAGTTAGTAGTCACTTTTTTTGTAAAGCTCTGCCATGGTTTAGACCTGCTTCCCAGTCCCAGCCCCRGTTTATCACACCACAAATTTCCTCTCTCGCATATTCTTCCCTCTAGGTCATTGATAGTGAAAGCAAGCAATATGTTTCCCGGTGTTCAACCATGTGGCACTTCACTAGTCACATAATACACTAGATAAGGAGATGACAGTCTGTGCTGCTCTGAATAGCATATGTGCATGCCATCTGAAAGCCAGGAGCCGAGGACGTGGATGCAGCCAACAGAGGGAGTCAATGGCAGCAAAGCACTGGCCATTCAACCCCTGCTGTGGAGAAAAGAAAAATGGACAGCTTTGCATTTATGGATAAAGAGAAGATTTCTCGTTAGTCCTCAGGCATCGTTTGGAGGCCATGTGCTCCTCTTCTTTCAAGCTGGAGGTTATCTAACTGATAGGAGTTTGGTTCCAGCTCCGCAGGAGGAGGTGGTGCCTCACTAGAACATCAGCTGTTTTGAGGAAAGTTTGATCCTTCTAATGATTTTTATGTGTACTGGGAAGATCTGATCTGTAGCATTTGCCTTTTTGTCTRCTAAGTATAACTATCAAGTAACATAAAGAAGCTATAATTGCTATCTAGTTAGAATTACACAATAAAGCCTACTTTGTGGCGAACACCTGCTTGCTCCGTCTTTCACAGTATAGTAGTAATGTTTAAAATCTCTTCTGCCTACTCATAACTTGGTACCCAACATAGCTAAAATGATACAGATCTCATCAACCAAAGTGGCATTCCCTTCAGACTAAGTCCTAGATCTCAGCATTGGTGRATATAATAAAGAGAAAGACAGTCTTTTCTCTTTGACAGAAGCAAGCTGTCACAGTAATAGTGAAATGAGATACAGAAGAAAAAAAATTTCAAAATATTCTTAGACACATTCAGGCAACATGTAAATAGAATAATAAATCTGGCAAGAAAGATCTGTTTATTTTTCACACAAAAGGGCTAAGAAGTTGTTTGGGATTTTTTTTTTTCCATTTTAAAGCATGAATTTCTTTTTCTTCCACCTGAAGTCTGCACAGTATTCCACAGAGCAGCTGTCCACAGCAAGAAACTCATCATTCACTCTCTGATCAGCACATACAGTAAGTGACATGAAACTCTGCTTAATTCTCTTGTGTCTTCATGAAATAATTTCTTCACCAACTAAAGAAATCTGCTGTTTACCATAATCTCAATTTAACACCTTCTCTCACTTTTCAAAAGTAACTGTCTGCATTTGAATGGGGTTTGCAAAGCAGAAGTAACTGCCAGGGAAAACTAAACAAGTCTTGTCTCTTCCTTGAAAGTTGAAAAAGGCTTTAGTTTTTTTATCACAGTGACAGGTTACATGGTAAATAAAGTTTGAGATCTTTGCTTTGGCCATTTAATACAAGAATTTGTTAGAAGTGAACAAAGCTGAAGGGTGCAAAACTTGAACTAAGCCCAAGTTACACATTAAGTCAGTTGTTGGGAGGCAAGTGGCACATGCACACAGTAACCCTGGGGGGGTGGGTGCACTGGGACAGGCTGAGGATGCTGTTCCTGACTTACAGAGGAAGCCCCTTGAAACTAATGAGTTTTCAGTTAATGAGCASTATGGAAAAGAGGCCTTGGGAAACATTCCACTCCTTAGAAGCTAATTTGCTTGTCTTATGTTACGTGAAAAGCAGCTGGGAGGATCTCAGCGCCATCAAAGCTGGGAAGGRTCCCACCTTGCCTCACATTACCACGCACAGCAGAGGATTGCTCAGAAAAGATTTCCTCATTCGCATTGGAATCAGATGTAATATCTTTTAATCTGCAATCAAAACAGAGGCCCTGTTAGTATTGTGAGATTAGCTAGATTTCTAYAGATTTGTTCTGAAGTTAATGAAATTGCATCCAAATGAGACATGAGATATGAAATGTTCTGCAGGAGTTCAAAGCCTGCAACTGCARTTTCACTCCCCAGCAGCCTGTACAAGCCCTGAAAGCACTTACCTGGGAACCAGGGGCTGTTYTTCAGGAAAACCTCTCCTGCAACTCTCTTCCCCCGATTCACAAGGTTATGATTTGAGGAAATTCGCATTTGAAAATTTAGAAATATAGTGCACAATGGTTTCATGTCATAGCTGGATTGAACTAAGAAAAAGCATTGTGTTGGAGGGTAGGAACTTCTTTTTGTCTTTTGTGTTTATATCACTGTGTTGATTTACTGCAGGTAAAAAAAAATGGTGATGTAAAATCCTTGTGTAATTTTTCTGAAACAGGATGAGTTTTCACATGATGTGAGTAGCATTGTACTGCTAACTGCAAAATGCTTAGAGGAAACTTAACTAAGTTGAAAGAATTAATATTCCATCAAAGAGTCAGTACTTGCCTCAATAAGATATTTTTAGCATTTTTAGATTTTGATATATGTGTCTTTTTTTCCCAAGAGAACAGGAAAATTACTTCTCACCACTTCTTTCATGTTGGGTTGTTTATGGCAGAGCATTGCATTAGGTCATGTTGCATTTAATTTGCTGGAAAAGACCAGTGTTTCGAATCATCTATATGTTTCATTTGCTGCCTCTCTTTGGCCAAGTGAATGTAACTTTCCTACCAGTACCCGGGTATGTRCCAGGGTTAAAAGCTTTTTGATAAGCCAGGTATGTACCTAATCAGAATGCTCTTGCCTGGACACAGCTTTTGATGCTAGAAATAATGMTTTTAAAGCGTATTGACATATGCATTAAATGGAAAACACACATAGTATTGAAGTGCTCTCTTTCCCTAGAAYAGGAAGAGAATAAGTCTTAATTTTCCTTTAGGGCAAAGCTTTAATAGAATCGCTGCTAGTTCATAGTCTTCCAGTTATTGTTTAAACCCCATAAGATACTTAAGGCTTTGAGTGTTTGTACCAAGAAAAGAAAAATATGAATTCATTTTCAAGCTCAGATTTGGAGCTACTAAAGTTATTCTGACTTCTATCACATTTCTTGCCCACCAGCATTACCATGTTGCTATTATGTAGCTGAACAGTTTTAGTGTCTTGAGTCCCTTGTACCTTATGAAAGTTGAGAAGGAAAATCAAAGGTCACAAGGAACATGGAAAAAGATAATTAAATAATTGCAACAAAGAAAACAGAAAAAGAGAAATGGAACAGAGGATACAAACAGAAGCTATCAAAGTGGTGCTCTGCCAATATTTTTAGTGTTGTCACTTAGGCGTGTCTATGTGGTTGAGTGATTTTCCTCAGTAATCTGCTTGTTTTGTTGGTTTTACAGTTTTTGGTGAGATGATGTCTGAGTTTTTCTCAGATTCTCCCTGTTCCCTCTAAGATGGAYACTATTTATCATGTTGCCATTATCAGTGATTCAAGGACTTCTGTCTTTTCTTAGCAAGCCAGCCAACTTCTCACGTGATATTATATGTACTTGGAATTAAATCTCATTTCCTCTCTCTCATGGCTACCAAACACTCTATTGCAAAGTGGGACCTTCAGCAGTTGAATTTTCAGTTCTACAGTACCCAGTACATGTAAATTGCATTATCCCAGGGCCCRAGTGGAATCCTCTCTGTCAGGATTATTTTACTGTGTCATGCAATGTGCAAGCACATGCCAAGCTGGGCAGAAGGGAGGAAAGCATGCAGCCATTTTAGCAGCTTCTGTCTCCTTCCTGACTGAATTGGAAACTAATGTGAATTTTGTGGTAAAAAGATGTGTGTCACTTGTAATTTGTAATGTGGTCAAGTATGGGTGAATAGTATGGGTAAATATATAGAAAATTGCTTACACCTTTAATTCTGCAAATCTTAGGACGCTATCAAGTTTGGCAGATCTGTATTTTTATCTGCAGTTGTCATCTGCTGCAAAAACTCTGGATTTTAGAGGGTCAGATTTTCAGACGACCTGAGTGTTCAACAGATGCTACAGACTCTTTGTAGTTACTCAGTTTGAAAACAAACGGTGAGTACATAATGCATAAATATATTTGTTCTACGTATCAGCCTTCTGAAACAGTTTGCAAATCTGTCCTTACAACAAAATGTTTTGTTTGGTGGCCAAAATGAGGGGCACATAAACATCAGTGGTTTTGTCCATTTGTTTTTGTTGTGTTCAAGAATTCAAGGTACAATTTTTTTTACGGTGCCTTTGTTTATTGTATGACTAGGCTTTAGATAAATTTTGATAATGTTTGGACTCTGTATTTGATTTCTAAATTTTCTCAACACACTCCCAATGTGGAGAGTCCCAGTTTGTTTCCCACATCCTTCTGTCCTTAATGTCTGGGTGGGGTAGGGCAGCCTGGGTTCCTGTTAGTTCTAGTTGATGATTGAGGGGACAAACCTGCAAAATAAGCAAAGTAACTCATTCATGTAGACAAATAAAATTTTGTCTTTGGCACTTGCAACGTCCTCTGAATAGCCCACAAACAAACSTCCCTCTTTTTCAGCTTCATTGAAAAATGCAGTGAAATCAGGTTTTAATCAGGGGAATGACACATTATAGTGCATATTTTGGGGTCTGAAATTAAAATCTATTTATTTAAAGAAGAAAATTAAATGCTATTTCAGATTTCTTGTTACTGCTGACCCTTCAGAACTGTACTGAGCTCCTACCACCTACCAGCATGCTCGCCAGGCAGTCTGTACAAATATTATTATTACTTAAATAGAGTCTGAATCATTACCTTGTGTTTTCACTTTGTAGTGAAGTGATTTAAATATAGTTTTCTTATGTTGGGATCCTTTGACAAATGCATAAATAGTTAGTGCATTGTTAGCAACAGTGAAAAGGAAATGGATGCCTGGCARGAGGAAGGGCAAATAATTTTCTCATGCTTGCTGTGCTCTTTCTGTAGTGTAAATCAACTCTTCTCCTCTGAAAGTAAAAACTTATTCCAAGATGTCAACAAAAGTAAAGTAATTAGGAAAGGAAATGTAATTCCTCTCTGCTGCTCCTCCCTCACACACATTAGTAAATGAAAGCTATTTAAGGATACAACCTGGCGTAGACTAATTGGAGATGAGTCATTTGGGACCTGATCCTGGAAATGCTTACTCAAACGAGTAGCCCTTTGATTGTTCGCCTGGGTCAGTCTGGAGTGTCTGTGCACGCTGCAGGACCAGGGAGGAGAAGGGTCAGTCCTGCAGGGTCCTGAGCACACCTCGCCAGAGCCGAAAGGCTCCTGAGCCGGCCAGCTGGCCGCTGGGGAGCTTCCCACTTCCCATCAGTGGGAAGATGCCTGTGCTTAGAGTTAGCTGTTTTATTGGATCACAGCCAGCCAGTTTGGTCAGTGTCTCCCAGGACTAAACTCTGAATGCTTAACTTTAAATAGAATAGGAATATTACAAGGCTATTTTGATTAATTAATCTCATTTGGAAAAAAAGAAAAAACTAGAAAACCAAAAGACACCACAAAACTTTCCCACATTCACTTGTGCCTCTGGTTCATGTCTGTCATAAAATTAACTACTGTAATATGCTTTTTCCACGATTTAGTTCTCAAATACTTTGCTGCAAAGGAAGCTGTAAAGCTCAAAGGCGTATTTTTTCTTAGTGTTAGCAATTAATATGCCACTAGTCTTTGCATAAATAAGTTGTCTATTTTAAAGCAACTCAAATGGGCTATTTCATTTTATATGACTGTTAATTAAGATGTTGATTAGCCCTGCTATTGAAGCATTGAAACCCTTTCTAAAAGAAATGGCCACTGTTTCAATTTTATTTTAATTAGTTGCACTTTGAGGTTATTTACTACAGTGTCAACTATCAAAGTAAAGCTATTTAATTTGATGTTCATTCCAAGGCAGGTAGTGCACAGAATTCCACATTCGCCTGTAACCACTGCCATTAACAGCAGTATGATTTAAGGTCATTTAAGAGTCATCAACCTCACAGATGGTAAAATGTGAAGTATCTAAAAGGGAAAATAACAATTGTTGTCTTGTCAAATAAAATCCGAACATTGTATTTTTTGTGAACACCCACTAGCTTCCAGCAATTTTATACAGAATGTGTTTCCCTTTGGGCGGAGAGTGTTAGGTCTTCCCTTTTATGTATCCTTCCATTGAGACATGCTAACCCCCTTGGGAGGTGAAACCCACCCAGATATTTGTGATTTTAAAACTTCATTTGCGTCACTTGCAACAGAGATGGATCATTATTCTGGGATAAAATCACATCCTGCACAGTGAAAATAACAGGCAACATTTGACCTGAAAAGGGAAAGAGGAAAAAAAAAACCCAACAACWTTAAAGTGTTAAAAGAAACACACAGTGTTAAAGCTGCTTCAGGAAACAAATTCTGCCTGTAATGCAGTGTAATTACGATCTTTTCTAAGCTAAGTATAGTACCCTAGAGATTACTATAAGTAACTTATAATAGAATTTTTATTAGTGGTAGTAATTTTTTATGATAATTAGTGTAATCTGCAGCCAATAAAATCAGAAGATATATAGTTATCTCTTTTACACCAGAAAACTATTCTTCAGACAGCTGAAACATTAAGAAAAATATATTATTTTATGATCGTTATACACCTTTATGTTCTGATTATTTGGTATTTTTTTTATTAGCTCTTTCCATTTAATGTTGAAAAACGTGAGGCATACTTAAGAGCCAGTATAAAGCAGCCAGTTTGGGGTAAACAGCTCGCATTTCGTTTCCTTGGCAATCTTTATTCTATCTGATCTGAAGCCTCATCCTTTGTGGGAGTTAGCGAGTTTTAAGTATTTCTTGTAGATGATGGGTGACTCTTGCACCAGCCCTGTCAACTCAGTGAGATTGTCTTATCTTACTGACTGGAGGGAGAGCCTTGGCTGTGGCACACGGTCTGTGTATCTTTGGGACTGTTGTGTTGCTCCATAAAGAGAACATTTTAACTGAATGGATCAGCTACTACTGCTAAGCCRGTGGGTTTGCTGGAAATACAAAGAAAGAGAACAGTTTCAAATAAACCTAGGGAAAGACTGACTGCAATTCTGCTAGTGGTGTTCAAGTCACCACTTGTTCAAGTTTAAGTTTTTAGTTTGCTTCTGTGTCATAACCCTGCAGGCTCCATGGATGAGACAGAGCTCTCACATCGGCTGTGTAGATGTTGAAGCTGGGGTTGTACATGCCTAGAATTTCTTAGGCTTGCACTTCACTCAAGGCTGTCTGAATATATGCAAAGGCTATGAAGACACTGCTGTTTTCCACTTGGGGAATGGCATAAATTCTTCTAGACCTTCTGAAAATTATTTCTGCAGAAGGAGGTCAGAGGACTGTTGCATTCTCCTAGGATTTTTAGACTTGGTTTTTCCTAAATTAGGAAAGAGAGAAGAGAAGAGAAGAGAAGAGAAGAGAAGAGAAGAGAAGAGAAGAGAAGAGAAGAGAAGAGAAGAGAAGAGAAAAGAGAAGAGAAGAGAAGAGAAGAGAGAAGAGAGAAAAATTATGATCTCACTCCTTAGTGGTGTTAAAATGAGATCAGTACTCCCAGCAATCATACAGATATTCATAATCCAGTCCTCCTCTCTTCTGTGCCTTGATGAGCAGGGACTCAACAATGTTGACAGTTGACATATTGTCTCCAGTATGTGACTTAGTGTCGGTTGAGATGCATGAGGCAGATCAGGCTCCATAGATTTCTGTCCAAATTCTGCAAATATGGGAGGACATCACTGCTTGCAGTTACTCGTGATTCATATATTGAGAGTTGTCCAGTGATCATAACTAATGCAGACTAAGGGTGTATTAAGCTGGCTTATGTTTAAGTGTCTCGTTCATAGGCCTCTTTAGACAGTGCGTGAACACAAACATGTTCATCTAAAGACTAAGACACTGGTTAGGTCCCTGATAAAGATGTTCTAATGATGTTTCTACCTGTGTTGTTGGTACATTTTGTGTGGAAATATGATAACTGGCTGTTAAATAAGCACTGGTTTCCTTCACGTCAAGGAAACCCTCACTTGGTGATGAAAATGGCAAAAGTCTTTCTTGCCTTGCCTCTGTTTTCCCCCATCGGGCTTTGGCAAAGGTAGCACTGAGCAGGCTTTCAGCCTTCAGGTAGATTCCAGTCCTGCTCAGCCAGGAAGCCCACAGGCTGTGAAAACGGCACCCTGACAGTGGAGCTCCTGACAGTGGATAAAGCATCAAGTTTCCATGCTGATTCTGCTGGATTCCTGCGTGCCAGCACTTAGAGACTGTTGACCGTGAGGTTTCTCTGACACTCTTGTGAACCCTCACAGGGACAGATGGATTTGCTCTTGAATGGCTCCATTCTTTCCTCTTTGTGAATAGAGCGGGCAATGGTTAATTTGCCCTGACTGCTGTCATGCACCACAGGCTTCTGCTTTGTCACTCCTCCTGCTGACCATGGCCTCAAGGCCAGGAGGTCTCATATTCGGAAAAAGTGTGTACTTACTGTATGTGTCCAGCCCATCTTTTGGGAGGAGGGCTATGGCAGCTGAGCACAGATGGTGCTCTTCTCCTTGCGGTGCTTCAACCTGAGACTTAAATAAGAGGTTTCCAGCAAGCTGGCTTGGTAGAAGCAACTGATGGGGCTTAGAGAAAGGAAATTCCTTTTCTCCCTGCACTGAAGAATCTTGCCTAAAGCCATGATAGCAAAAGTGATCAACCTTGGGTTCTGTGATGTTTTGAATCCACATATGGGACATTAGAAAATTATTCATGGGTTTATTAACTTTCGAATTGAATTACTGAAATGCATTATACCTAAGGCAATGGCTGAAGAATACCTGCAAACCTGAATCACAATGCAGTTTCTTTCTCATGTGGTCTCTTCAGGGTATGCCTGGCTTGCAGGCTGCTCTCAAAGTTCTCAAACTGTGAAACAGCAGCATATGTATTTCCAGATATTAATAAAAACCAAGTTTTCAACCATCAGCCCAAATAATACAGCCTTCCTCCTTCGTTCTTCATCCATCTCCACAGATTGGATCAGCTAGTGTTCTTCATTTGTTATTATTTAGTTCAAGGTTTCCTTTTACTGCTCTCAAAACCCACTGTGCATTCTTCCTCTAGCTTGCTGACCTTTGAGTTATGTAGCAGAACTGTTTTCCAGGATTAGTGTCTAAGGGTTGATAGGTCTGAAGGATTTTAGACAAAAAGGGTTATATTTTCAGTTTTAGTCTGTGAATGCCTTATTAGCAGACGCTGGATTATGTGGTAATTTGTCAAGAGGTTGGAACAGGTGCATAGCACACTCCCAGATAAATAAAGCTTAATTTTTACTTTCCACCACAGGCAGATCAATCTGTGTAATTTAAGTGACTGAAATTTTATAGTTGGTGTTCAAGGAAAATACCTTTTATTTACAAGAGCAGCAGTAAATTGATAGTGTAATTTGTGCTGTGAAAATTGGTCACTCTATTCAATTGTTTATAAAAAACAAAGTCTTTTGAACAGCACCCACGAGTTGTGCCCTCAAAACTAAAAATAGTGGTTTTAAAATTTTTTCCAGTTATAATATATATCCTACGGTTCATGGTCTTCATCCATTCTAGCACCAGGTAGGTAACAAATCATACTGTTTGCCTCTCGAGATGAATATCAGACAAATTCAGTATGTGCCGTGTACAACACTACCTAGAAACCACAACACGAGTGATAAATAGCAGTAGGTTGGCAGCAGAGGGAGGTTCTTCAAAGGAAAATTCTAGTAAAAAGATGTAATATTAGTGGCATCATTGTCAAAAATATGAAATCTCTCTCCCCACTGGAAATTCGTTGGTAAGCAGAACCTGAGGAGAAGACAAAATCAGCAGCTGAAAGCAAAGTCTGTGGCAGCAGCTGAGAAATCCAGGTCATGTCCGACACCCATTGAAATCCACACTCATGAATGCAGTGGATTTTAGGTTGGATTGTTAATCACCAGAAAAATGGTTTAATTCATTGTGTCATCTCCAGGGAAGGGTGAGAAGACATGTGAGATGGAAACAGAGACAAATGACTGTCTCTTCACTTGAGGTGACATCAGATACAGGAGAAGCTCCCTCAGTATTGCACTGGAGTCCAACAGGTGATACCAGTTGCCTTGGCCTCACTGGTGAATATCTGAGTGGTAAATGACTATCATTTCAATGCTGAGTGAAACCAGTATAAAATGCTATAAATCAATTGATCTCAGCATTAAATTTGACCTAACCCAATTTTATTTTGATTTTAAAGAATTATGTGCACTTAGAACCTACTAGATGTTTTCTGAAACAGCAGATTGCATGAGTAAAGTGTTTTCTTTTTCACATGATTCTCAATAATGTTTTCATTTGCCAGTTACAAAATTGCTCAAAAAAATATATTTCTGCAAAATGAAATATTTTCTGTTTGGCTTTTTCTTCTTCTCTCTCCCCTGTTCTCATTCTCTACTTTTGGAACAGGCAGAAGACAAAACAGTTTTTCTTCTTAGTATTTTTTGCTTTTGTTTAGCGTTTTTCCATCTCCCCTGCAATACCGCTCAAATATTAATAGAAGATTTTTGCAGTGGGGCTGTATCCAGAAAAAAAAAGTCAAGGAATCCTAAACATAGGAGTTCTATTACTATTTTTGATGTTAGAAACTGGGCTGATTTGTCAAATAGGATGCAGTATAAGCTTATGATTTCAGCACAATGGAGAAGTCATCAATAGAATAATGGACGGCAAACAAGAAGTCTTGCATGTGTGCTTTTCTCTGGGTGGTTTCCAGATTTCACAGACTGAGTGTAACACTGTGTTTCTGTCTTGTAGGAGGAAAGACTAGCTCGAGGCTACGGCCGAACTCCTTATGAAAAGAAAAAGGAAGGCTGCTCCCGTAATGGGGTGTGAAATACTGACCTTCTAGAACAGCCGTTTTAAGAAGCTTTTGAGTTTTGTTCAGCTGCGGTAAGGAAAGTGTAATTGTGCTGCCCAGTTCTGTTTGAATAAGTGAGTCGTGCACTTCACTGGAGGAATGTATGGAGTGTGTTGAAAGCACAGATACGGAAGTGTGGCCAGGAATGTGATAGAGTGGATATAAAATGAGTGAAGACAAGTGTCCTCAAGCTGGCTGCGGTGGTGACGTGCATTATCTCGACATGTTATCAGGAGATAGATGTTTGCATTCCCATGGGTCAGTGCAAGTTGTCACAGTTTCAACTTCCAGCTTTTTCTTATGGAAATAACGTCACGAGGCAAAGAACATGAAAGTCCTCTGGTTGCTTGCACCTCCACATGTGATGTTACACTCCTGAATGCTCTCTAGAGGACTTAGGGTGCAGTGTGAAAGTATGACAATTGTTTTTTCAATGGTGCTTTGCTTCTATTTATAGCCACGAAGTTGATAAAAATGTTTTATTTCACTCCTCCTTTTCCCACTCATTAAATATCTTTGCTAGTCAGACATTTTCAAGGGGGAACCAGATATATAGAGGGTTTTTTTATCCTTATTTTCATTTTTTAAAAAAATTGGGGTTGATGGAGTTCTGAGCAGTAATGTTTTGATGCATGTGTTGAACTCTGCCTCTCTAGAAAGACATTGCTCTTCTGGAATGGCAAATACCTCAAAACCTGGCACTTTCCATCCCAGCCCAACCATTTGAAGGTATTTGTGCATGACCACTTAACAGACTTTGTTATCATTCTAGTGTGAAACAAAAACAAACAGCAGAACTCCTCCAAAGGTTTTTTGCAAAATGCAGTTAAGTAGTTGCCATTGTTTCTGATCTGCTAATCAATTGTTAGTATTAATTAAAGGATCCCTTTAATTCTGTTCKCAGATCCATAACAGACAACAAAAAAAAGGAATGTGTGGCATGGAATCTTTATTCCTGTATTTACTGCATGTTATATCTCTCCCTGGGTGTGTGAATATACCATCTGATAAGGTGAAACACCCCGTATATAATAGTAATTAGTCAAATTTCATGTAATTATTATAGCAATTTCTCTGGTAACTACCACGTGTCCCAAACAGCTGTACTATATGAAGCCAAATTTGTAATTTTCAATGAGTATGTAGTTAGCTCACTGAAGTATGTTACATAATTGTTCTTTATCCCAGCCTTTTTGAGCTTTTGTACCTGTTTGCTCTGCAAAGACAGTAAGAATAGGAATGAATTTCCAAAGTTATATATTTGTCCTAGTAAATTATTTATGTTGCAAAGTTTTTATTTTTTGGTGAGGTGTCAAATATTCCAATGTTTCTACCTCTGTGGGATTTTTTTTCTTTATCTGTATCCTTTCCTGTGTTAGCCTGTAAATATGGCACTCAGAAAGGGGAGCAAACAGCGCTGCCTCGAGTCAAGTGTGCTGAGGGCAGCTTTTCTGTAAGATTTCCCACACACCTGTGTTAAAGTTTGAACAATCAGCACCCATCCTGATTTTTTTCAGTCTGGAGTATCTTTTAAGACAAGAGTTGTTTCTTGAGCCAATCCAATCTGCAGGGTTGTTTTGTTCTGTGAATGAAGGGAGAATGCAATACATTTATTTTCACTTACAGCTAAAATCAAATATGAACTGCAGTCTGAAAATGTAACTGAGTTGCCTGGGGGGTAAGGGTTTCTTGGTGAGGTTTCTTATGTTTTTAGAAAGCCTGGTTTAAAGGAAAGAAAAAAAAAATAAAAGATGAGCAGACTTACTTAGCAGTTTTTTAAAAGCAGAGAACTCCAGAACAGGGGAAACAGCACAGAAATGCTGCCAAAATTAACTTTGTGGTTTTCTGAATCTCTTAAAGTTTCAGGCTTAGAATTATCAACCTGTAAACTGAGAGTTTCACTGTAAGAAGGGACTGTCATTTATTTGTGTGTACTGATAGCATCATCTCTTCATGCACTGGCAACTGGTACTTGAATTTCCTTTGATATATTTAGCCTAAAGATTCTTAGATTAAATAAACATAAACAATCCAAATGGCTTTAAACTAATTCTCATATAAAACAAGATTTGAAAAATATGCATTGAAAGGTTATGTAGGCATTTTGTTTATGCATTTTTCGTTTTAAAAGTGTAGTAAATCTTTGAGCTATAAAGGGCTCTATGGCTATACTCTGTATACCAGATGTTTGGGTACTCCAGTACCATTGTAAAATGCAGGATTTATGCAGTAAAAGCAGTACAGAGGTTTGACAGACATGCCAACAAGCAAATGAGTGAACCTTGAAAAAATGTGTGTTTTTTCAGTTCCCTGTATACTCTCAGATTGCTTTTCACATCTCAGTATTTATTGAGGTGCAACATAATTTTTTCCTGTGAAAAAATTAATACTTATCCACACTTCTTTTACCATGATATTTGAAATAATACAACATCGTTACTCGCTGCGCTTAGAGCGGGAAATAACTATGACAACTCCAATACCATGGCTTGATTAATATTGAATTCTTAATAACAATCTCTACACATAGATTTTTGGTAGCAAGATGAGTCATTTGTGCAGACAGTTGATTCCGGGTGAGCCAATGACTCCATGGCAACTCGGAGAGCAGCATCTGCAGAGGAACGAGGTGGTGTTGGGCAAATCTTACATGCAGGTAGGGCCTTGATGCTTTGAAGATCTTTAGTTGGGCTCTCTGTACTGTTTGTCTGGAGCACCACACTGCACTCCAGACCATGCCTGGCACAGCCAGAGCCTCACACACCACTTCAAAATAACATGAGCAAACCAATTCTGAAAGTTAAACTACAAGGTAAATATACAGGTATGAATTGTCTGCAGCAGCTGGAATCAAGAGGCTGCTTTTGCTCCTGCACACTTTCCACTTTGGGTAGCAGTATCCCAAAGGTGACTGCTGGTGGTGAAATTGAGGGAAAGATCCTACTGAAACCTCTATGGGAACTTTGCTCAAATGAGGACTGTAAATTTTGGCCCCTATTCAGTAAAATCATGTTTTCACCTCCACGCTGCAGAAGAGCAGAGAAAAGCATGGCAGAGCTTGCTTTACTGCAGAAAGCAGCTGAGAGTTGTTCACATCATTTCCTCGTGCGTCAGATCGGTTATGGACACACAGGCTCTCTCCAGTTCATCAAGATCTTAAAAAGGGCCATCAAAACTGTGTGTTTTGGTGGGTATGAAAAATCACGTGATGTTTAGGTTTCATTTTGTCTCCAAGTGGCCCACTCCAGCGCTCTCAGCCCTAGGGCCCATTCCTGCCAGTGTCCTGTGGCATGCTGTGCACTGAGGGCTGTAAGGGGAGGGGCAGAAAGAAGTTTACTACAGTGGCCATCTATTTCTTTGAACATAGAGACAAAAAGTCTGATCCAATCTTCAGCAGCTTATCTTTATGGTTTGCATTTTATTGAACCCTATTTTACTAATTCCTCCTGATTCCACATTGGCCATTAGGCATAATGTGTTCTCTATTGGTGTACTATTTAATAGCATGCTAATTGATGGCTATCACAGCATAAGAATCGGGGGCCAGTCAGTATTTCAGGTGCTGGAAATCCTAAAGCAATGGCCCATCACTAATGGCAGTGTGCTAGAAATATGAATGTTTATGATCTCTGCCCACCTTCGCTCTCTGAACCACTCGCGCCTGGGCTCAGTACAGGCGAGTTTATGAAGAGCTGTTGTTTGAGTGATGGTGGGTGGGGAAGGTGAATGGTACAAGGTTGTACAAGGCTTGTAGCCGCTTTGAAAGCCATTTCATGACAGGTGGTGCTATGGAGGCTCACTGAGTTTGCTTGTATTTGGCACTCTAAAGCTAGCCAGCACCAGGGTAACAACATGTTCAGCTATTTGTAAACCAAGCAGGGGCCTAAAAAACATTCCACTCACAAGGAAAAAATTGATTTAAAGAGGCTTGGAGTGGAGCTTGAGCATCAATGAACACTGAAGAGCCTTCTTAAACTGACACAATAAATTAGTTCAAAACAGATGACAGCCCTACAGATTACCCACCTCTTAACAAAGGAGGGGCATTCTGGTCCCCTTCACGAAAACATAGATAAAAATTTTGTTCTTCTACTCTAATGAGGCAAGCTCAGATATAAGTCAATAGAGCAATTCATTAACAAATCTAGTGAAATCCCCTGGGTTACCAGTGAGATGACAGTGAAAGTGGATGTGCTGTGAAAACTCTCCTTTGGTAGAGATGTCCATATGCTAAGGGTCAGAGAGCTGAGTGGTTTGCTCTGTTTACTATTCACCATACACATATGGCAGTTAAGGTCACTGTTATCAGACACTTTCTCTGTACACAAAACAAAATTTCCATATGGTCCATGAAAATGGATATGCTTTGCTCCCGTGCAGCTTCCCACGGCTCTCTCTTTGTGCGGCACCGGTTAGAAGTGTAAAAGAAGGGTGCGAGGGGTTACCTCGTCAGTCAATTGCACTCCCTGCTTTGTGCATCAGTCCAATTTAGGGCAAATCTGCATCACTTTTTTCCCCCTGTCTTTGAGGCACAAATGCTCATGTCAGTCTATTAGAACGTGATAGAAGTACTGATCACTGCCTCTGCATCTAAATCCTTTTGAAACCAGGATGACCTGCTGAAGAGGATTTTGAGTGGAAGGCCCTTCACAAGACTCTTTCAAATCCACATAAATAAAGCCCTTTACTGGCTTAAAATGGCCCCTCAGATTTAGCACTACAGAGCCCCTAAAAAGCACAACACGATTGTCATGGATATTACATGATGGTAACAACAACAGGCCAAGAAGACAAGTCTCCATGCTGAACAAAACTAGGCCAGACTTTTTCATGATTTGGGATACAGATTGCTGACAGCCCTGTAAATAGGCTGTTTAACCCTTTGAAAGTGAATAAAGAGTGGGGAGACAAATGCTTTCTGATAGACTTTGTGTATGTAATGGGTAAAAAAGTATACTGTAGTGTTCTGGGATTTCTGGTGCAAGATTAATACTGAAATATCTGAGTGTAATTACTGCAGACCTTTTGCTCCTGCAAAACTAGCTGAGCTCAGTAACCGATTGCAGGTGAATATCTTCTTGCACAAAGGAGCTGGAGGGAGGGCTTTTACATTTTCATGTTTGGGTGTAACGTATGTTTCTCTCTCTCTCTTTCTCTCTTTACTATAATTTGGTGCTTCTGAAAAAATTAGGAGTGATGGGCATGTGTAACTAGATAACAACATCTACCATACTAATATAACCATCTGAAGGGCATCTTATTTATCTGCTCTTTGTAGTTTATTAATACATTTTTAAGCTCTCTTTCTCCCTAGGAAAGCCACTTGACAAAAATAAAATTTTAAGAATCAGTATATTACCCAAGTCCTAAGATGGCAAAACTGCTAACAAAACCATCTCCTAGAAGTTAAGAATTATGTATATAGCCTTCAATTTTACAAAGCTGTTTGTGTTATTACTTGAATGGCTCCCTTGTTACACACAATTTCTGAGGCTTGGCAGCCACATGATTTTCATAAATCCAGGTACTACTGTTTCTAACCTCTGACCATGTTTTAGCTGTGCAGGGCCTTTTTAATTCATTTAACTCATTTTAATTGTCTTTCAGGGGAAGAGCGTTTTCTTTGGCCAGCTTAACTGGCAGGGAAAGCTGCCTGCTTGAGTACTTGCTGCCATTCAAAGAGACCTCTCATGAAAATGCATGCTTGTCCTCATAACTCCTTCAGTAACTGTAATATTTCTCCCTCACTGTTTATGTCAGAGAGTCATTACTGGAAGATGCTGACATTTTTGACATTCAGTAGCATCAGAGCACATTAGGTGGTCCTTAGATAATTTTTAGACAAAATTTACTTGTATCACATGTTCAGGCCATTACAAGCAACAGAAGTAAAACACTTCCATGCAAAGATAAATCAGTCAATGCTCTCATTTTTTTGGACCTTCTTATATTATTCTATAGCTGAGCAATTTTAACCAGGTGGTGCATAATGCATAATACGCTGTCTACTCAGGCTGTTCATGCTTTGGTTTTGGCTTTTGTGGAAGATCAATCTCTATTAGGAAATCTATTATCATCACTTATGTTTTACTACAATGAAATAAATAGGCAGCTGCAGTTGTTTGGCCTAATAGCTCTTAGTTTGATTGCTAGAAGTAGGAAATCAATGCCGGGTGAAGGAAGAAACATTTTTAATAACTTACACTCCAGATATGAGATCCCCAAGTTATTACAAATTATAAGGTTAAGACCTCTTGAAAGAATCCTAGCTAGTTAAATATTTAAAACTCCTGGGTGAGAACACATGCACTAATGAGCTTCAGGCTACTAAATACCAGAATCTAGGGGGAGACATCTTGTTTTATATTAGAAAGTATTAGTGAGTATAAACTGGCCATAAGAAGTGTTTAATTAGGAATTATATTGATATGGGGAAAGCAGAGAGAGAAACAGATTACCAAATCTAATGTTCATCACAGTTAAAAGCTGGATTTGTCTGTGCAGGAAGAGAAACAAATGAAAGCAACCCTGTATCAAACCAGAGGAGGCCCGATAGAGTATCCTGGGCCTCCCAGCAGCCCTCTCCACAGCCTTGGGGGAGTTGCTGGATACCTCAAACTGAATGTGGATGGAGCTTCCTATTGAGAATTCCTTTTGACGTCCATCAGGTAGCAAGTTGCCTTAGACTTTGGATCAGTACTGCTATTTTAATAATTGTCAGGTGAAAACCATGGTGCAAATGCCAGGCCGATATACGTCTTGCAATTCTTTCACCCGAAACAAGAAAAGGAAGAACTTCATAAATCTTGTAATCTCTTCCCTTGTGGTCTTTTAATCGAGAATTTTAAGAATGTAAGAAACCTGTTAATTGTACCCAGCCTTGTTAAGTTCGCTATCTTAAGAAGAATAGAAATGTTGAGATTCAAACGGTAAGAAGTGAAGAAGGGAGTCAGGATTGACAGTGAAAACTGGCTTGACATGATTAAGTACCAGATAAAATTAAGTCTTGTCACACAAATATTGTGGGAGAAGGCTTGCTGCATTGTGTGCACACATATGTATTTTATGTAAAATAGCCTCAGTCTGTCTCCTCTCTGAAACAGGGAGTGTGAGTGGGTAAACAGCTCATAGCAACAGATGAAAGGCTGACAAAGTTCAGACTCCCAGTTCAAAGGTTTCAGCAGTATGTGAAATGACAATCTCAGGTTATTTGTGTTTCCAGGCTCCTGTGTATTTGAATTGTTTGCTCATCTGTGGAGGCTCGCCATTTTCTTATTCCTGGTTGTGTTCATCAGCTGAGCGAGCTGCCTGGCTGCAGACATATTTTGTAAGAAAACTTAGTAAAATTTATTTCACCTGCCTCATAACACCCTGCCTCTGCCCTCAGGAAGATCAGAAATATTTTGTTTTAATTGTTGAAGATAAATTACAGCAACACAAAGCGAGCATCCTGCTCACTCCATGTGCATCTCCTGCTGCTTGGTCAGCACAGGTCCACTGTTCCATTTTTAAATCAAATTATGCTTGTGATAATATTGTCTTGAGCTTACAGTTGCTGACATGGATATTGACAAAGGCTTAGCCAGTATTTTAATAAGAAAACAAAATACAGGAAATACTCTAGAGTTTCCAGGTGGATCATTAACAAGACGCCTTGGAGGGCTGAGACTGCCAGCCAGCACAGGGAATGCATCACAGTTCGTCATACAACTTAAACTTCTTTTGACATCTAGTTATGTCGAAATGTGACTGATCACCTAGGGGTCCAGGCTCCTGTGAGGGAAAAGTTCACTGACAGACAGCGAACGAAGCTGATCTTAAATGAGAATCAAGAGAAAGCAGCATTCCAGCGTCTGACAGTCTGCAGCTGCTACCTGGGTCTGCCTAACGAAGACGAGCCTGCTCTGCTGAACAGTTATATTAGCATCTGTATGCTTCTGTCTCATTATCACACATCTGCCCACCTTTATTCGAATGAAGCTTCTTCTGATCTGACAGCTCAGGCATTGTCAGTGAATAGATATTATGGGAGCCGGGTATAGCAGCTTAGGGTGTTAGCTTTTATTTTCTAAAGACTGTTGTACAGTTTGACAGTATAATGCCACAGAGGTAAAGAAGATAATTAACATATTGGGCAGTTTCTAAACAAAGCTGAGACAGTTATACTGGCAAAAGTGCTGCTGCTGGAGCAGTATTGTTGGCACTGTAGAAACATCAAAGGCTTGCAATATCTGCCTTTATAAAAAAGCGAGCAGGTATGGCATGGTCCCCACACCAAAGATAGGAAGTTTTGGGGGGATTCAGCCAAAAATTGCAAAACCTTTGGTGCTTGAAGAGCCTGTTGTGTGCATTCAAACCTCTGCTTGCTCAGGCAAATTATCTCCCAGCATTTGAGAAGACATGAAAAGGTGTGTGTGGACAGAAGCCCGTGGGTCTTTTCACTTTCTCGAATTTATCTTTACCCCACAGCACAAAGTTAAGCGTTCATGTCAGCTTCACACAGCTCATATTTGGAAGGAGATTTAAGCCTCCTAAGCTAGAGATCACATGTGAGATTTTCTGGAAATGCCTAAAAAACCTATGACAGAGGTTTCATCATTTGCTGAGTAATAAAGTAGAAAGCCTTGCTTTAAAAAACCCAAACAAACAAACAAACAGGGAAATGGTATTTTGAGCCCACAATGTAGATGGACTGAGCTTTGATGGCTGAGGATGTTCATATTCTCTTCTGCAGATCTGAGAAATGTAGTACTGCAAATTACTACACAGCTTGTCTTCAGTTTTCACCAAGTCTTACAGTCTGTATAAAATATTGGACAGTGTTGGAATTGAATGGCAACTTGGCTTCATAAATATTTTGGATATGAAGCACTTAAGAAAAATATAGCCTCTGAAAGCTCACATGCTTCTTTACATTTTTGAGGAAAAATAGTGAATGGGATGCACTGCAGCAAGATCATCGCTGAAATAATTGTTCTTTTGAGCCTTGGTTTATGTTTTAAGTGGCATAAATAATAACCTAGAGCCCCCTGACCACAATTGTCCAGTGTTGTGGTCAAAGACCAGATCTGCAGCTGGTTTGGATGAGTTGCTTGTTTACAGCCAAAATAGTGTTCCCTGTTCCTGTGGCAATATACAGATTTACCCTGCTGAGGATTTAGCTCTAAATTTCTAAGAAGTTATGGACTTTCCTCATTTCATTCATGGCTTTCAGTTCACTGCTTTTCCTTTGTTCTTCAGAGCACAGGGTTACACAAGTTAATGTTGAAATTACTGCTATTTTGCAACAACACATTCAAAGTCATTTCAGCATCTGCACTGATAAAGTGAGAACAGCTCATCCAGACTGGCCTCCAGGACCTGCACTCACCATTGCAAAGTTTGAATACAAAATTAGATTCGTTTTAAAAAGAGGGGGGGAAAAAAAAGGGAAAAAAAAGATAGAATCCGTTGTCATTCATTCTAAAAAGGCATTACAGACTGCCGACACTGTACAGAAAAATAGGAGATGTTGACCTTTTTATTATAGACTTTTCTGTGCTGTTGCCCTGCTGTCGGAGGTGCCTCCCCCCGCCGCCGCGCACCCCCGCGCGCACCCGCACACACGCGCGCCCGCTCTTCAGCTCTGTGTTATCTCAAATAATTACCCTGCGCTTCTGGCTGTCCCCAGTGACTTCTGCTGCTAAAAAAGCTACTCATTGTCGGTGAGTGAAGAGGGATTTCAAACCTGCTTCTTGTGGCCCAGCAACAGCTCTTAATTAACCACTCAGGTATTGAGCCGCCTCCTCGCCCGGCTCCCATCCATATGGCAGGAACATGTCCACAGCGATAATCACTGAAGGAAATATTGTATCAAAAAAAGGGCTCTCAGAACAGAAAGCTCCTGCAAATTATTTTTAATGATTCTCCTCTTGTGAGCCGGATTATTTGTTATTTCAAGCAGAGCCGGGAAAGGGGGCTGTGGGGGACATGCCTGTCCTCAGCTCGCTCTCCCCTGCACCCAGGCAGAGTCCCGTCCTCAGCCCTGCCACTGAGCGGGCACCCAGGGTACCAGAGGAGGCCCTTCAGGCAGCCTAAAGAGCTTTAGTTCCTTATGATTTTGATAATCCTTTGTTTCTAGTGCTACTCGCTCTCCTACGTGCTGGATGTGCATGTTTCCTGTGAGCAAGGCACTTGAAAAAACTTGCAGGCTTGACACAGACCCACACTTTCTCCTTCCCACTTGGTTTATAGTAAAGAAAACAGTGATTTGAGTTTATAAATCTAATTAAAAATGAAGTTGCATTTACATTTTAAAACCTTGCATATACCAGCATACTGTGTCAAAAGATATTATGTATGATTTTACTTTGTGACAGAAACCATTACATTTAAAAATTCATTACAGCAAGGTTAGTTAGACACATGATGGATGCAGCTTTAATCCTGCCATATATTATTACAGTTAAAATGTAAATGATGAAAAATATTTTGTGCTTATCAGCATTTATGTGGAAATGTGTTTTACAGTGATATATGGTGTTATATTTCTATTATTATGATGAGAAAGAATGAAATACAAAAAGACTAAGTGTTTATTAAAACATGGTTACTTGTGATAAAATATTCGTGTTGTACATGACTTTAAACATATTTACCAAGGGCATTTGTCCAAAACAGCTGTGAAATGTGTTTGCTATGCAAATCATTCTTTGTAATTTTTTCCCCTCTGTTATACCGACTATAGCTTTTTAATAGCCTAATGTTGAAGCTATGTAAATATATTTTTATTATTTTTCATTTCAGACAAGGGGGGGATGGGGACTGGCTCTGTTTACACACATGCATGTATTCAAATAGATGGAAGCAAACATAAAAAGATAGCCAGAAAATTGATCCTAGCAAAAATCCTTTTCACTTCCTATCTCCTCTCGTTTCAGCCTCTCAAAGCCAGCGTTGATCACAGGGAGCTGAGCTCTTTGCCAGCACAGCCCTTGGCACGTGCTGATCTCTGAGCATTGGCGTGGTCCTGCTGATGGGGGGGCCGATTTAACACCTCACACAACTGAACCCTTACCTCAGGCTTGTTCTACACCCTCCTCCCTCAGACGGGGTAGTGCATCACTGCATGAGAGATTCATCCCCTGGACAGGGAACTGAATTTTTCTTTTTTCCCAAGGAAGGTAAGTTCTCGATTGAGCTTGTGCTTTAGAAGAGCCCTGCCAAGTAGATCGTGTAGGGTGTTGTCCTAATCAGAAGGGTAGTGAGTTTTGAGGTCAATATTGCATGTTGTGAATTCCTAGGTTAAGTAAGTTTTTAAAGAAATTTTACTCCAACAGTGACCCTTCTAGAAAGGTTCCTGGCACTAAGGCCCCGGTCTCCACAGGCAAAATCCAGTATAATCTTGAATAGAACAATACAAAGGCGTAAAAGCCATTAAGTGACTTGCCCAGCATCCCACAGGAAGTCTGTGACAGAAAAGAAAATAAAAACGTGAAGGCCCCGAAACTTAGGAATTTAACCATTCTGTCTGTGCATTGCCACATGTGCTCTGTACTCTGGGTTTTCAGTGTGTTTTGGGTTTGCTCTCTTGGTTGTTCCACTGACTCTGACTGACCACTGCGTTATTCCAGTGTTAAATAACCTGATGACCCAGAAGCTGTTGCCTTATACCCCACATTACCCCAACTTGCTTTTGCTTCCACTGTGTTCCCACTATTTATTTTCTGGATGTATCTACTACAAGTTCGTGCTGTTTGTTTTGTTACTTTCTATGCAGCTTATAATTAAGGAAACAATACAGTCAATAAACAAATAAATTGTATGGTTTCCATATTATTCCTACAATTCCTTCAGTTTATGTTGCGATCTCTTAAAAAGAATTCATTTGAGTTTGGCAAGACACATTAATCAGGCTGAGATTGCTTCTAGTTATATGAAGCTGAGCCCATCGTTAGCAAGTCAAATATGCTTCCTAAAAAAAAAGGAACAAAGTAAATTAAAATATTTGTGATCAAGAGCTTATAGTCCATCAGTCCTCAGTGCCGTTCTTTTAATATGAACAGAAGCAGGAGACCTGGTGCTTGTAGTTCACTAAAGTGGCTATTTCCTTGTAACCTTCCTCTTGTAACAATGTTTATTCAGTTATCAGGGAAGAAATATCATTTGTCCGTGCAGCTACAATTACCCAATTTGTTGTATAAATTATTACTTTTTTTTCTCATCTCGTGTTGATGACAGAATCATTTAATAGACTTTCAGTTGCTCAAGCTTGAAAATTGGTTCCACATTCTCCCTTTTTTTAGTTTTCCTCCCTAGGGTGAGTACAACGTGGTCTAAATACAATTTCCATCCCCCCTCCCTTTTTTTTTTTTTTAAACATCTGCTTGTATGAGGATGTTGTTGTGTACATTAGCACCGTACAGTTTAGCACCCTTTAGGACTACCTTCGGCTCTCAGCTTCCTCATTCCCGGGGCCAATCATAATATATCAGGAACTGTAGATATTTCCTATCTCAGCACTCTCCATAACTCTCCTGCTCAGCTGTCTGAAGCTGTTTTCTTTAGGAAGTCCAAAGCAAGGGGRGCTGGTTGACCTGGCATCAGTCCTATTTATAAGAATAAAACCTCTTCCCCGTACACCTTTGGAGCTTTGTCGTGTAGGAGTCACATCCGTTTAAATTAACAGCTATCGCGCCCGTGGCGGAACACGGCCACCTAACCTTTACCGTCCCCTCTACCCTTTTGTTTGAAGTTATCCAGCCTACTCAGATGATTTTCTTCAAAGCTAAGGTTACAGGATTTGCAACTGTGTCTTTGCCACATAGTTCATTTGGAAGGGAAAAACCAGCTATTGTCACATGTACTGGATTTTTTTTTTTTTTTTGGTGACATGTTTATTTGTTTATTTAAAATAAGCATTTGCTTTTAAATTTTTCCTCCCCTGCTGTTGCTGCTGAAATAAATGCCAGTCAGGTTTGTTTGCTTAGTATAGGAGTTACTGTGTGCTTGGAGGAAGAAATGATGTATGGAGCAGCCATCTCATTCCCAGCCTGCACTCCAAGAGCTTTTCTTAGAAGCAGTGCCATTGCTGCTTCCGTGACACTGGAGATGTCACAGAGTCACCATATGCCCACTCATGAGTCAACTGGTTGCCTATGAAATCTATTTATTTTAGTTTTAAGCCTAAGAATATTTGCTGAAAGCAGGATTATCACTTTGTAGACCACCAACAACTGTTGAAAAGCAGGGCATAAAACTTTGTTTATGTCTTTAATAACTCACTTAATGACAGAACAAGCACATTATTCATAATAAAATAGGCTGGCATAATCTTACTCCAGTGCATGGTGTCAGGGAATTAAGAAACATCTGCTATGCCATAAAATAACATTGTATATACTATGTACATTAGAAACACGTGTACACACATATGTATATTATAGACATTATTTAAAATGTCTCAGTGGAATTCTACTCTTTTAAATTGCATTTAGCAAACAGTGAAATGTTTAAATGAGGGTATTTTTGCTTCTGAATCTGAATTTTATATAAAGTTGGAATCTATGACTAACTATAATGGCAACGGACAGGATACATTATCAGAGTACATTTAAGACAAAGGCAAAATTTCAAGTTTTGAAATTGGGGTTCAAAATCTATTTTTAGCCTCCAAATAAGTGACCTAATTTTCTGAACCACAAAGGATCTGGGGGTTCTTAACTTGATGAGAGTGTTGGTTGCTCAGCGACTCTGAAAAACCAGGCCAGCATTTCAGTACCTAAATGCAGATTCTTATTTACAACTAAGGCAACTGAATTTGCAGATTTTATTCGTACTGGTTATAGGCATTACTCCTGCCCCCAGAATGGAAACCCTGCTGTGCTGCTGCTGCACTTGCGAGGGGAGTCAGTRCTTCTGCTTTGGAGAACTTAGAGCCAGAGAGACCAAGTATTCCTTGCCCCCACTCTGCAGCTGGGATGTTGTAGGCGGAGGGGGAATCCTTCTCCCTGGAAGAGGCTGAGCATTGTGGCTCCCAATCAGCAAAGCATGTAAACATGTCTTTAAATTTAAGCGTGTGAGATGTAAGTGGAGCTACTTGCATCTTAAAATTAAATACATGTTTCACTAGATCAGGCCAGATGGTTTTACATGCTCAAAAGTGACATTTACAAGGTCACATAGGAAATGTTTGACAGAGCCAGGAACCGAAACCAGATCTCCCAAGTGCCAACCTTGTGCCTTAATTTTGCAACCATCCTTTCGTTTGTTTGTTTGCTTGTTTTCTGATGGCATATTTCTCTCAATGCAAACAAAAATTTTTAAAAAAAATGCAGTTAGGAGACAATTAACTTGTGAGGTTTCGCATGTCTGTCTGTTTTGATTTGTTGTTTTGTTGGTTTTTTCCCAGAAAAGAGCTGGATACCCAGTGCCACTGTTTCAGAACTTTGCACTTTAAGCTCTCCAGAAAAGCATATAGTTTTATTGACTTTATAAAAAAATTTCTTCTATCTTTCAAGAATGTAAGCAATCTGTTTTCATTTTGTAGGTGGCCCACCAAATAAAAAAAGTTATAAGTTAATAAAATTTCTATACAGATTTATATGAACTGAATGAACTCCCCCAGTATCTGAATGTTAATCTGTTGGAAAAGAGCTGCTGTGGTACTGGAATAACTCAACGTCACACAGCAGGGCACACTAACAGTAGTTCTCTCATTGACATTTTCCCCACAAGTGCCAAAATAAACATGGGAAACTACTATGGGGAAAGAGCCCAATGAACTACTGGAATGGCAACTGTGATATATTGAAGGCAGTTTCTCCCGATTCACCTAAATCTCTGCTTTCACTAATGTGTATATTTTTCTTGGTAGTCCTATCCTTGCAAATTATCTCAAATGCATTTGGTTTAGTCTGTCTTTGCTAGCTCTGGTCTTGGCATACAACTACATTCTTTGCAATCTCTCATTCTGCGTCAGGTTTGAATGTCCTTAGCCTTTCTGTCCTTTTTAAATTCACATCCAGACCTCAGCACCGTGAGAAAGTACTCTGGATTAAATATCTTTTTCTTATTAAGTTTTATTGACCAAGGTCTTATCCTGTGTATGAAAAGGAAGGAAACAACATTCTCACCTTGTCATAGGACCCTCCTACTACAGCAGCAAACAGCAAAAAGGTAAAATATGAACATTGGGGTGTAAGTTTTATGTAGTGACCTCTTGTTTTGACTGGCTGGGCTCTGTATTTCACTATTGAGTTTAATTGTCTTCTATTAATAAGATTTGCGTATCTGTGACCACTTTTGCAAAAACTCTTAAAAACTAATAATATTTAGGTAAGATTAATTTAAGTGAACTCATCCAGTTATCTGTGGGGACTGAAGAGCAGGCTCCAATTGTTCTTCTTGAGAGTATCACCCACTTCAAGCTGTCCAGCTCCACCAGACCTGAACAGGGGCTGTGGCTAAGGCACTGCAACCTGTGAGCTGGGAGGAGAGGACAGAGCTTTCAAGGGCTAGAGATTTAGTGTAGATGTAGAACTATTTCTTTTCTGGTTTCTATCAAACTGAAAGAAATTAAAACCTAGAATCTTAAAAAAAAAGAATGTCCCCTAACTTGTTGTGCTGGTTTCTCCTTCAGCTTGTCTTGTTACGAGCATTAAGGATCCCTGCTAAACAGCATAACACAGCTCCCTTTCAAGGTGTGCTTAACATTAGCTTACCACTCCTAAGGACAGACACACGTCTTCGCTTGTCAGGAAACCAGGCGCAGAAGCTGTTAATAAGGTATGTCTCTGTGTTTTTCTGTTTTTTCATTGCTTTTTTTTTAACTGAACCTGAGATACACTGTACATGGGAGTAGAGCAGTTGTCCTGTCTAGGGAAGATATTGCTTCTCCGCCACCAGCAGGAGACACTTATGCAAGAGACCAGAAAAGAGCGTCTAGATGCTGCTGCTTGCACAGCACAACTTCCCACCTGCTTGAATCCAGCAGCTCCAACTACCTGAGCCAGAGCTGGTATCCTGGTTGCTTTTTATAGTCCTTGATAGATTTTCCCCCACCTCCTCATCCATGACTTTGCATAATTAGTTTTTAAGGCCATGTGTTGTTTTCATATCCACAAACTCCAGGAGCATTGAATTCCACAGTTTCGTTATGTTATCTGAACATGCACAGAGTTCTAAAATTCTTGTTGCCAATAATTATTTCCATGACACTCTTGATCTTATAAACCTTTGCTGTATCCACTTTTTATCATCTGTACTTTCTTCAGGCTGTGGAATCATCCTGGATGTAGGTGCTCCTCAGAAGCAGTCCTATATCTTTAAAATGTGCCAGATCTCTACTGGTAACTTAACAAATAGTATTTACTTTTGGGATAAAATGGGCACACACTGCTACCCTCAATGATATACAACACAAACTCAAGAAATACCACTAAAAGCAAAAATATAAAAAACAGATTAAACTCCAGTGCCCTTCAAATGGTAAGGAATACAGAGCTGAGCATGGGTGTCTCCCTAAATTCCCCATATAGAAGAATATCCAGAAACCCAGAACAGGGCTGTGGGATGGTTCCCTTCCCATGTGTTCCCCTTTTTCTGGTAAATTGGGTTGAAGGCTCTTTAAATTTTGTGCAGAGAAACTCTTGGGTATAAAATCGAGATCTAAAAATTTCAGACAAGTGGTTGAATTGCAAACTTTATTATGTTTATATGCTTAATTTTTTGTGGTTCTAGCCAGCTCCTTTATTTGGGGTCTTCCTGTTTCCTGCATACTGGGAGAACTGGAAAGCTAATGCCAGTGAAAGCACCTATCACAGCTTATTACAGAGGGTAAACAGCCAACATTATTAGTAGATGAGCAGGAAAGGCAGATCAATGTAAGGAAATACTGCTTTCATTCACTATTCCCTTTGTCACTGCCAGGCCTCAGAATTTTTCAGTTCATTGATGTCAGTAAGGATTTACTTCCCTGCCCAAGGAGCTGGGGCCAGATTATTCCCAGGCTGCAGCAGATACCGATCAGCATGTAAACTGGCTTGGGCAGCTGGGTAAGAAAATAAAATTTAAGTTCACAGCAACTTAAATACTGCTAGAGCTTATAATGTCCACATTAGTATTAGGCAACTTGGCAACAGAACACGTGTCTCCTTTCACAGCAATGCTTGGTGAATACACCAGGTTGGTTAGAGACAGGGGTATAATGTTTTCACTAGCTGAATGAACACCTAGCTCAGGCCAAGTCTGGAAACATTTTATTTGCAGGGCTGCTCAGGGGCTAAACTCTGTTTAGCATATTCACTCCCTTACTAACATGCCATTATTTCATTTGCAGAACAGCTTCCTCCCCAGCAGCACCTAGAGCCTGTCCTTGCATACCCCCATGCTCTAATGCCCTCAGCAAACTGTGGTTTACACCACACACACCTTCTTCTCACTGTTATCACCGATGGTTTCCTCAATGGAAGTAATCATTCACATTATAACCGTTGCCAAAACCCTCTGGCACCAGAAGTGCTCTTGGAATGAAAGCCTGAAGGCATGCAAGAGCCTGAGCAGCTGTAGCGGCAGCCCCGCCAGCCAGCGAGCTGGGGTTGAACCGCATCGGGGGGGGGGAAAGKCACAAGACTTCCTGAGAAAAACTGCATTTTGCTTTATATGCACATGTAGAGTCACATTTTGTGTTCGGTATCAGCCAGGGGTAGGGGCCTGGATCTGCCTGGTGCTTGCAGACAAGTTCAGCTGTGTGTTGAGACGCTATTTTAACATTCATTTATCCACAGGAATGTGTGTGTGTGCGTGCTAATCTTTGCTCAGTGTTTGCGCACCTTGAGAACCTCACTCCCTAAGGGGAGGTTAGGAGTTGTCCACAGTTAAAGTTATAAGCAGAGACAGTCAAATAATAAAGACTTTCTTCTTATCAGTGATATGACGTTGTCTACCTAGTCACAGAATAAGAGACAGAAACTTAGTCTGAGTTTTAAACTGTCACAGTGCAGCACAGTAATGCATCCAAATAGTCATTTGACTTACCTTGAATCTGCTCAGTGCTTTCATCTTCTCCAGGCAACTGGGCAGAGGGGCATTCATAAAGTCCCTGGTAGCTGGCATGTGAAGAATTCTTATTGTGGGGGTGCAGCTTATTTGAGTAGGCACATGTGAGTGCAATCACCACATTCTGATTTCAAAGATGACTCTAAATGTTTTAAGTCCCTTCGTAGGTTTAAATATTTTTAGTGAGTTAAAACTAACAGCATCTGTTATTTTCGTACAGTTGAATTGTGTAACTTGATTGCCTGACATAGTATCAGCAGTGCGAGGTCCTTTACGGGTCACGGCTCAGCTGAATTTTACGCCTAAGAATTTCCCCGTTTTTGTTCATGAGATAATTGTCCTTCTGAGCAATACTCATCAGCTCAAGTCTGGAAAAAAAATGCAAAAATGCAGCCAGACATCTCCAAAAGAGCCTGTTTGTGCCTTGTGACAAAGCAGAAGGAAAGTAAAATCCTATCCCAGTCCCTTTGAATGGGGGCCACCCATCCCATACCAAGGCCCTCAGCCACAGCCCAGGAGGCCAGCTCCTTGCCCTGATGTCTCAGCGCAGCAGCCCTATGTGGATGTGGTTCAGCATCTCATGCCCTGGCTGGACCGTCGGGCACCGTGGGGACAGAGCGGCACACTATAAACCTGTGCCTCAGCAAAGACAGCTCAGCTCCTTGTTAGCGCAGGAGAATGCTCCGCAGCATCCAAACCCTGCAGTGCTCCAAGCTCCTGCTGACGGGCCAGCTAATTGTCAGCATGCCGCTGCCTCTGCTCCCTGTGTGGTCCTGCAGAGAGCCATCGTGATGGCTGCCAGTAACGAGGAAAACTGGTGTGTTTTTGTTTTGTTTCCTTTTAAATAAACTTGCAGTCCTTAATCTAGCAGGCTGGAGTCTAGATTTGACAGCTCTGTGAGTAACGAGGTGCAAGGAGAGACAGGATGTAGAATTAGGAGGTCAGGGCTGAAGGTTGCCCCAAATTTAATCTCTAGGATGGACATGTTACACCTCTTTCCCACCCCTTCTCCTTTTCATCTTCCCCCTTGCCATCATTCTTAGACACAGGGCATAGGTGCTCACTTACCAGGGTAATGGCCTGCCCAGCACGCAAGGGAGCTGAAGGGGGAGAGACCCACTGGGCAATTCCCCACCAGTCCTCCCGGCCCTGTCTGGGGCATCTCATGAGGTGTTCAGGCTGAGGCAGCTGGAGCTGTCCACAGCTCTGCCCCAGGCATCCTGCACCCACCTCTTTCTCACCTCACCTTGAGGAGAAGCATCGAGCTGTGGATCAGCTTGTTCATTCCTATGCATGCATAGGAATGGTACATGCATATCTATAGACATCTAGATATGGGCTGAGGGATAATTACAAATATTAAGAGATTTTAAAACAGCAATGTCTCTTCAAAATAAAGGTAAAATATTCTTCTATATCTTTTCCTATTTTACACACACTTTCTATGTTCCTCTGTGTCTCCCTTCCTGTCCAGCTGATCCAGGCGACTAATTTTCGTCACCTGCAAACTGCATTTTTGCTTTTCTACTATTCACTAGAAAAATGCAACACCCACCCAAGATGTTTGTTTTCATTAGGCTGATACATTGGTCATTTGTTTTCTGTAATGATAGTCAGTTAGTTTGCCTTCACTTCTGTTTAATATTCTGTCTTGACTATTTACAATTGTAGCAGTGCAGAGCAGGGAATTCTTATGGATCGGTGCATCAGAGGTGGACCAAAACCCCACTGGGGGGGTTTTGATGTTGGTTTGTTGGTTCTTATGTGTTGTTGCCAAAAACCTGGGCTCTAACCTTTTATTTGTTGAGCCACTGAGCTCTGACCTCTGAGCCCCAGGTGACCCCACACCACAGTTATGTACTATTTTAACACAGGAAAGTGGGGAAACACTAAATGTAACTAAGAGGCCTATTTTATACAGCAGAATAACCCCTGGCAGAGCACACCAAGCTTGTCAAACAACCCCCTCTGTGTTCCAGAACTGCCCTGGAACTTGTGCCCCTGCACCCACCAGCTGCCCTGCACAGCCACGTCAGCCCCTGGGCTTGGCTGCAGGTCCCAGGCACAGGGCAGAGCCTCCCCCATTGCTGGTCCCTTTGGTGTAGCACTGCCAATGAGTGGTTGCAGAGGAGCCCATCAGCTTCCAAATAAAGAGGTTCAACAAGTGAAAGGCAAATCAGGTTCACCCGATGTCTCTGGTGACACTTTGCTGAGACCATCTTTGCCTTGGTAGCCATCAGTAAGCATTAATTTCTTTTTGAGGCCTTTTCTAATCTTTCAGCCTGGCTCAAACTAGATTTTAGTATGAGGAAAACAGACATTGCCACATAGGAAAGGTAATAAATAATTTTTTCTGCTGCATGTAACATTGGCAAAGTTTGTGGCCATAGCTGAATTACAGCCATGCATGCACTAAACTGGCATTTATTCATCATTTAAATTTTTTTTGGTAGCAAATGAGAAAGTGCACTGATTAAAATTTAAGAGTTATCTCAACTAGTTCAAGACCCTCTAATCAGCTCACCTTGGCTCAGGTGTCCCTCTTCTTGCCAATAGTCTTTAACATGCATCAAGGAAAAGAATAAAGTCAGCAAATCCCGCCGTTTCCATGGTGACCGCAGGTGGCCCTGTGCTCGCCTCCTCTGCAGATGAGCAGATAAAAGGTCACTGGTATTGATGGCGCGGGGGAGAAATTAGTGCGGGCTGTTTGCTGGGCTCCCGCGCTACGGCAGGGCAGTGACCAAGAGAGGACTTCAGCAGCGTGTGAGTCCCTTAGGCTGGATGCTGCTGCTGCTGGGCCACGTGTTTAAGTGCATTTTTGGACAGGAACACTTTCGTGGTCCACGGCTCTGGCAGCAATGGGAACAGCTCGGCGGTTTAGGTGGGCAACTATAAAGTAGATTAATGTGCTCGGAAGAAGTGCGGCTTTTTCTCTGGAGAGCTGGTAAACATGGTGAGCAGCTCTGTGTTTTGAAGGCAGCACTTTGAAAGAGGGGCAAGTGTAAAAGTTTAATTATAGTCTTTTCCTGACCGTGAAACAGCTCTTTTGTGCGTGCGTGTGTGTGTGTGTGTGTGTGTGTGTGTGTGTGTAGTCAAACTGCAAACCCAAAACAAGCAAGGGAAAAGAAAAGAAGTTCACATTGGCTCACATTCTGTGCTGTTCTGACAAAATATTTTCAGCTGTTTAGTATAATGTCTGCTGTATATTGATGTGTATTGATTTTTCAA
>JACAXG010000027.1:6112585-6240085 GCA_018881555.1 Amblyornis subalaris | reverse complement strand
AGGCATCATATTAGTTCACTGGTTCGACTGTGGTTAAGGGAAAAAAAAGGGGTTATCAGTCTTTTGGGAAATTCTTTCAAATATAACCTGCAGCAAATATCTAAAATTGGGGATTATCTATGTTATAAATCTTTGTTCAAAAAGTAGAAAAGGAACAGAAATTGCTCTGTAGCCCTCTAAGACGATAAATTATATTATTTAACAATAGATAAACTTAGGGCACCTTTCCTGTGGTACAGCCCTATTGTGAATTAAGCTTTAATCTGCTTCACCTCAACATCTGTTCAGTGGAACCAAAGATCTGGCTGTATTGGACACAGACAGTAATTTGTTTGTTAACTGCTTCTCCGGAACAATATATCATTTCAGAAAACAAAGCCTACTAACACAACGCATATTTATCTGTTTCCTCTATCTGTGTTCCTTTTTCCACAAGTGCAAGTTCAGGCTTTTGAAATGTTTTCCTAGCGATAATTTGTGATGCTGTTAGATTCGTAACCCTGGAAAAATAGATTTTTTTTCTCATGGTTTTTTTCATCTTTGAGCAACAGATGTTCTGTTCAAAATCTGAAAGTACTCACGATGTATGTACTAGCAAATTATAATTGTTAACGCCCCTGTGGAAGGAAAATGTCAATAAATATTTGCTATCAGTAGACTGTTTGGAAACAAAGGCGTTTGCTTCACAGACATTCACGTGCTCAACCTTCCCATTTTACTTTTTCAACCCTCTATTCAATTAGACATTTAACATTTTGTTTGTTTTCGGAAGAGGAAGTGAAAAAGAAAAAACATTAAAAAACCCATAAAAGCCAGTGGGCATCCTGTATTCCATTGTAAAATGACACTTCAGCGCATTTCAGTGATACAAAGGTGACCACAGAAACAAGTCTGTGATCCAGTGCCAGCATTTTACCACTGCACACCAAGGTGGCAATCGAGTAATAAAAAACATCTGGGACTGTGATGCAGATAAATGTCCAAACGTATTTCTTCTAATGAGAGTTCTCCACCCCTAAGGATAGTGTCCCCTGGCCAGACAACTTTGGCAAAAACCATGTTTACCTGCAAGTCTCCACCTCCACGTCTCTCTACTGAGACATAGAGTGTTTGAATGGTTCAGACTTCCCATCAGTATTTTTAAAGGTGAGATTTATCCTTCTATTGAAGGGGCTAAAACTCCTCTCTTCCTCTCTTCCTCTCTTCCTCTCTTCCTCTCTTCCTCTCTTCCTCTCTTCCTCTCTTCCTCTCTTCCTCTCTTCCTCTCTTCCTCTCTCTTTCTTTCTTTTGATTTGAAACAAGCAAATCATTATAATTTTCAACAACAGAAATGTGAGCTCTCTGCAGAACTCTCCTGCAGAGAAGTCCTAAATCCATACCCTGACAGTCCCTGTACACAATACACAATCTTTGTATTGTGTTATATTGTATTGTACTGTAGTCTCTTCTACTCTATTCTATATCTCATTGCATTATTTTATCTCCCTCATTGTACCATTGGCTGTGTCCAAGCCTCTCATAGTGCTGTACAAAATAATAGGACTAATGTCTAACACATGCTGTTACGATTTGGGGAATCAATCTCTGTACCACTAAAATTAATTCTGTTTCATAGTGTGGACTGCACTGCATCTCTTTCAGAAAGCAAACCACATATGAACTGGAGTTTCCTGGCCCTCTCTTCAGCCTCTTGCCCTCTCATTGATGCACTGACCATAGGAGATGGAGGTTACATCCTTTTACCTGGCTACAGGGCTAACAGTGAAGCATCATTAAAATGGGAAAAATCAGCCATGCAAACCAGCCAGAGAAATCGCTGCCAACCAAGGCAGAGGAACTTTTCCAAGTCTGAACCTTATCACGCAGCAAGTTAGTAACTGTTTTGTGGATTCATTTGATGAGCTGATAAATACGATAAGAGGGCACCTGAGGTGTTACACAAATCAGGAGAGACTGAGAATCCATGTTTCTGAGAAGTCAGAGGCAGGAATTTGTGTCTAGAAGAAGAATAGTGACCTACTTAGAGGAATCTGACTTAAGCCCCAAATAATGTTCTTGCTCAAGCATGAATTACAAGCAGCTGAAGAAAGATGAGCTTTTGCACTTGTGCTCTCGCCAAGTTTGCCCACATCTAATGAGGAGAAGTATGACTCGGTGCCATTTTGTATTCCCGGGACGTGGTGCAGATGGAGAAGCTGCTCCGAGTGTGGGTCCAGAAGCTGCTCACCCACTCCTCCAGGCACTCCACACATCCCGCCTCATGCCTTTCCTTGCAGCGCCTGGAGGTGGAAAGGATCAGGTTCAAGAGCAGAGGGAGCAGCAGTAGCTGTGAGAAGCAGCCTTACAACTGGGAACCGGATCTGGCAGCGGTGCCGGAGCATGAGGCATGGACCAGGCTGGAGAAGAAGAATTAACAGTTCCATGCCCAGAAGCCTGGAGAGTGAGAGAGCAGCAGTCACCTGTAGAGGGAGGGGAAATGCTAAGCTGCCACACGTAAACTCAGGTACGACAGTCTCAGTACAGGAGAATTCCCGGGGGGCAAAAAAGATGGTGAAAATACGGGTCTTGGTTCACCCCCGTGCTGGGCGATGCCTCGCTGTGTGTCAAGTCTGGGCAGATGCTTTGTATGTTGTGTTATTTGGGCCAAAGTCCCACAGGAAAAAAAAGCGAGTCCAAATCGAAAGATGCTATGAGTCAGCCTTCTGATGAAAGAGAGGAACGTGATGTTGGGGCTGGCAAACGTGCTAGTGCTGTGGGATTAAAAGGAAAAAAAAAGGCCCTCAGAGAAAGGGTATGCAAATGATGGGAAAAAGGGTAAAAGAGGAGGTTTTCTCCAAGGATGCTGCATCCCTGCCTTCCCTTCTCCCAGACAGTAGTGGCTGTGGCAGTGTGCGAGCTCTTCCAGCTGGGATCCAGAAGTAAAAAGAATGTAAAGACTGATAACTGAAGTATCCCATTGGCCTCCACCATGGAAGTGTTTTAGTTCATTTTCGAGGCTACCTGGGATCCTGACCTAAGCCTATCCCTCAGAGGTGGGAGAGCCCTGGCTGTTGCCCAGCCAGTCCAGGCAGGCTGTGAGATGTGGCCAAAAATCCACCCAGGAAACACTTGGACCCACACTGGCACCATAGGCGCTGCCCAGCACCACAGTTTGAAGTGAGACTAACTTGAGCTAAAGCTCAAGTTTTAACCAACTTTTATTACATGCAAAGCAAAACTGAATGCTAGCATTGACACTGCCTGGCAACAGCAAAGGGAATGCAGAGATTGCAGAGAGGGCACAGAACAGGGGAAATTGCTGACTGTGAAGGATAGCTGAATGCTACATGGTTTTGGTTAGGAAAAGAAGTGTTTTCTACAGCAAAAGCCCCACATTTAAAAACACCATTTTAACTTGGCCCCAGCAGCACTGGCAATGCAAGCAGGGTGAAAGGAAAAGTAGGAGAGGCGGCTGTTGTCAGAAAACAGTTCCTGGAAAATATTAAAGTTCTCTTGAGGCATGTAGAAAAACTCCAGGATACTGTATTATTATTGTTATTATTATTACCCTTGATCTTTTGGAAGGTGGAGAGGGAGTATATGCAGTTTTAAAGAAAGAAGACAAGACATCTGTAGCCTTTAAAAAGAAAAGCACGAAGGCTGCTAGGCTCTCCTTACAACATTTTTAATTATTTTCCTTAAGTTTCCCAAATAAAAACACATTGCATGGAGCCTCACCCAATAAAACTATGTGGGTAAATGCAATACCCGTTGTCTAATCAATATCATATTGCTCATGGCTTTAGCTTGTTCAATAGCTGAGCTCACTGACTCCTGAGTTGCACCTAAGGATGCCAATATCTGCTTAATGTTGGACAAACTGCATTTGTCATTCCCTGTAACTGAGTTCTTTAATCTCATTAATAACCCACAGATACTGAAGCACAGCTTTGAATAAGATGGCCAGAGAATGCCAGGTTCCCACGTGCACTTTCAGCTCAGGGGGTCATGTGTTGTATGTTAAATAGGCTCATTGACCCTGCAGAGGCTTCAGCCCTCCTGTCCCATCGCTCCTCAACTCGGACACCCATAAAAGGCAGAAACTGCAAAAAAATGAAACCCAAGAGAAGCCATCAGGTACAGAGAATTAGAGGCCGTGGAAGAAAAGAGGCACACTGAGTTGTGTCTGCGTTAAGTGCATCATAGCCCCTGTACCATGTCATCTGTGGTGGCCTCAGCCCCAAGCACGGGGGAGGCAGGAACACCTCCTGCTCCCCACGCCTCATCCTCTGTGCTCGCCTGCATATGGCAGAGAACCCACGTGCTCCAGCCCCACAAGTGAGCATCAATAAATTATCTTCATTGGAAACACATTGCAAACAAAATGCAAATGGCAAGAAAGTGCTTGTTCTCAGAGATCTGTCTTGAGAGTTCATCTACCCAGATTATAAACACTTGATAAGCATCCTGGTTTTCAGGCTAACTGTCTGTATGGCAGATCCTAGGACTAGGCTCCTGGGATTTCAAAATGTATCATGAAATAAAAACAGCTGCAAGGGAAACTCATATGACTAGGATAGGTGCCATATAGCAATTAACAGCCAGAAGTTTTGATCTGGAAAATCACATTTATTTTAATTGCTTCACTGTTGTGTTCATAAAGAATTTGGCTCATTTGATTATTTTCCTTATTAGATATACTACTTAACTTTGGAACAATGTAGTCATTAGTTCCATTGTTCGAGGTTTTTCATTGCAGTGAAATGAATGACAGAGACATGTTCTGCAAGGAAGATTGTTTATAAATATTTATCATAGCCTTAACAGATATTTGTGTAATCCATCCTAATTTTTCTAGCACATAATTTACCAGTTATTTAATCTGTTGTGTGATGAGTGGCAGATTCCTTAACCTTGAGTTCAAAAAGGCGTTTAAAATGTGTGATCTCTTATCCCAAGCACAGAGCAGGAGAGTAACACTTTTATACATTCCTTCGAAAACTCGCATCCTCTCCATTTGCCTTCAGCGGGCTGTTTAAAGAAGATGCACACGTCTGAGTGCTTTCACTTCTGCCGTTCCTTTCTTAATTTTGACTCAGCCCCGYGGCACGGACAGGCCCTGGCTCCGGGAGCCGCTGCCCGGCGCGGGCGGGACGGGGCCGGGAGGGGGGACAGGCGCCCGGGCACGGGCAGCTGCGGGCGCACCTGAGAGAGGGGCTGGGACCATAAAATATGCATGGGCCCTTCTGCAGCAAACGAACCTACTTAATTGAAAGGAATCGGGAGGTGAAAAATGAAACTTGGCAGTTCAGCTTCGCTCCACCATTTGGAGGTTGTTGTGGGACTCCAGCAAAGGGAGCTATCACTGCGGGCATAATTTACTTTATTTTAAGGATCTGTATGAATACTGGCGACATACCAAGTAGCCATTAGCTACGAGGAGCGTTTCCCGATGCTCATTTGTTTTCCATGTGTGAGTTTTCACTCTTCCAAACTTTCCTTAGAAAAAAAAGTACTTTTTCTTCATCAATTCCGTGTGGAAAATAAAACAAAAATACAGATAATAAATTATTCAAGGAACACAACTGATTTTTTTTTAATGGAAAAATACTGGTTCTGGAATCAAACTGGCAGCTTGCTTTGATTTTGATATTTTAAGCTAAGTGTTATAAAATGATATGCTTGTTCACATGCTCAAGAATAGTCTTTCTGTGCAAATTATCCTAAATAGGGTAACTCAATAGCAAAGTAGGCAGATCTTTAATGCTATTACTATTAGGAAAATACCATTAATATGAGACATATGCAGGATGCTATTGCATCAGTAGGCTGCATTTATTAAGTATGCAGGAACAGCCCTGTGGATCAGAGCAGAGATGCTGGGCCTGTAACACATGTAGCTTGGCTTAGTCTCGAGGTCAAAATCTGTTAATGCAATTTACTGTATAAGAACAAAAATTTAAAATCCATGTGGTTTTAATGACATATTCCAAGACTGGGGGGGGCTGAGGGGGCTGGGGGTGTTGATTTGGTTGGAGTTTTTTATTTGTCCTATTCACATTAAATGTGAACTTCTTTAAAATTTGTGTGTCAGACACTGAAACTAATCTGTGAAATAATACAAACGTAAAAAAAAATCTTTTTCAATCTATTTGCTTGAAAGCTTTAATTTTGGCCAAGTTATGTTTCAAATTAAAAAGATCATTATTGGTAATTTGCATTTACTTATTGAAGCATTACGTGATAAACCAGAACCATGTGTCAAAATGTTGCTCTCCTAAAATAAGTGCACTGAGATAAAGGGACTTCAGAGATTTAAGAAATCAATGTGATACTCAAATAAGACATCTCAAAAGGGTGCCTGCCTTTAAAAAGGGAGTGTTGCTATTTCAAATAATTAATATGTTTTGCTTTCTTAATTTTTGTGGTCTCGTAGCACAATTTATATATAAGACACTATGTTTAATATGCACATTCTGGACCAAGCTCTTTTTTGTGTCTATTTAACAGCTACTCACAGCTGTCTGTGCTTTCAAAGTATTGGGATAAAACCTCTTCCCAAACTGCAGTCGATACAAAGCACTAACATTATTTGAAGTGGCTGTGGCCAGGCCATGGGTGGTGCAGGCAGGGTGCAGGCAGCTGCCTGCCCACAGCACCCACTGTCCCTCCTGTCACCCAGGTGTCCTGCACGCTGCGCCACTGCTGCACAGCACGCCTTGAGGAGGCTTTTCCTGCTCAACGGATGGCCTGCAGCTCATCTGGTTAATATATAGATTTGTATTTCAAGATTTGCTGCTGATCTAACTGTGCAAAACACACCTGCCTTCCTGGAATGCTAGCAAGTAATGCAAAAATTGTAATTTGCCTTTTTCTTGGTGTACTAAGAAGGAGAATGTGAGTGGTTGCTAACTGGTTCTGGGTCTGGAAAGCTTTTATCAATGTGAAAAGGAAGCATAGGACAGGGAAGGTTTCATGATTTTGGTTACTCAAAAAGTTAAGGAAATATTGTATTAAAGGAAGAGCTCTGCTTTCGTGAGGTCAGTGTTAGACTCCTTTTTCCATTCAAAATTCAAACACTAGAAGCTTCTGATGGCAACCCAGCATCACCCCCTCCTGAAAATTAAGCACAAATGAGCACATCCCAACAGGTCTGCAGCCCTCAGGGCACAACGTGGCCATATCTGGGTGCTCCAGTGCAGTGACACAGATAGGCAGCAATCAGGTGCTCTGCTCAGAAATTGAAAGTTTATTGCTGTAACAAGCAAGACAAAAAAGCATATTTTGAAAGCAAGAGGCAGCATACATTGACAACAGGTTGTAAGGCCCCTTTGCTGCGGAACACTGAGCGCTTGCCACCGCTCACCTCTTCGTCAGGGGAGCACACCAGCACCCCAGCAGTCCACCAGCATCTGTAGGATAATGTATTTTTAACATGAAATACCTGTTAAAGAGCCTGGCTGACCTTGTCTCTTTTCTTCCTAAATCTAATTTCATTTTAAATTTAATTTTAAGGGTTCTCCTTTGGCCTCACTCATTCATACTCACCGTGGTCAAGATGCTATAACCAAGGAGCCCCATCAGATCTCCTGTGCAGAGCTCGCTGGATGCTGAAGGGTGTGCACGCACAGGGCATGATCTGAGCAGCTTATGTTACCTCATGGATGGTGAGAAGCATGAGCTGATCAGATAAATTACCAGATGCTGACAAATCAGGTGCTGGGTCTTCCATAATTTTACTCTTTATGTTCACCCATCCTCCTTCTGTTTCCTGCAGGCACCAGAAGGGCTGAGCGGTGGAGCTGAGGCTAGGAAAGTCATCTGTGGTGTGTGAACTTTGAGGTTTGCCTGGACCTTCAGCCATTGCCATGTGTTTAATGCTGGTGATGGTTCTGTAGCCAGTTCTTTGTGCCACATGAAGACCTGAAGGGATGGCACAGCTGCGTTTGCAGTTGCCTGGCAGCACCAAGGCATGTCATCTGCATGACTGACCAGTAGGGAACGACCTCTTCCATTTCTGACTGCTCAAATGTTAAAATGGCCAATGAATTTTTCATGATCTTCAAATATATTGTTTTCCATTTCTCTTTAAAGACTTGAATGAAAAAGATCTCATTTAATGGATTGCTTTCTTGTGTTTAGTCTCCTTCTGCCCACAGAACATCAGCACTTAGGTTATATCCCTCAAAGCCTTTTGCTGTTTGTATATGTTTGTGAAGCATTAGTTTACTCATTTTTCACACGTTAGATTAGATAGCGGCATCTGAAATGTGATGCATCACACGGGCACAGGGATTTGTCTGGCATCCCCAGTGGGAGGGTTGAGTGCCCCTTCCCTGTGTGCAGTACCATTTTCCCAGTAGGTCAGGCTGAATGGACTCAGTGGTCCCCACTACCCAATGTGGTACAGCCCAGCTGCCTCCGGTGCCGCTGGTGGTTCTCTCCTTTGGGAGAATGTCACTCTCTCGTCGTCACAATGGTCTTGTCCTCCACGTGTGGGTTCCTCCAGTGTGACCACATCCCATCCCCAGCATCCCCTGGTCTCTGCTAGACCCCCATGCCCACACAGCTCCACTCCCACCAGTGCCCAGGGATCAGTGGATACTCTTCTAGCTACACGTGACACGTGTGTATATGTGTGTATTTATATCTACATATATATATATACACATGACGTCCATATGGCACATATCCATAATGGAGTGTGTCTGTCTGGGTGAATGTACCTAGAGAGACAGGATTTGCCATGCACACATTTCTGTATGTCTATACACACAGACATACTTATGTACATTATATACCCACTTGGGCTGTTGTGTAGGTCCTGGCACTGTTGCACCACATTCTGCTTGACCCTGTGATGATGGTGGAGCCTTCATGGGGTTGACTGTGTGCTTTGGGAGGAGAGGTTGTTCTTTTTTGTTAAAATCAAGCTGTTTGTGGACACAAGTCCTTTGAGCCATTCAAATGATACACTCATATGACCAGCTTTGCTAAGATATTTTTTTGATGATTTTGACATAAACAGCTCTCATTTCATTGACCGTAGCTGCAAAATGCTTGTACGAAATTTTAATTATAAACCTAGCAATTAGGATATTAACTTAAATAATTATATATTAACTTATAATCTTAATATGTGTTAATGGCAACAGCAACAAAGAGAGACATGCACAAGAAATTAGAATTAATTGCTTCATAGTACAGATGACTTATGCTCTTCCAAGAGGCAAGCTGGCGCTGGGAGAGGCAGGCTCATTCCCAGCAGGCAGAACTTTTATACAAAGAAAATGAAACTTTTTTTTTTAACAACTGTTCCTTTTCACTTTCTCAGTGAACTCCATGTCTCTGTTTGATGGTACAGCAGGCTTGGCTTTCCAAAGTTTCATTCTTCTGGCTTGCAATACCAGAACCATATTACTATCTGTGTGAATAAGGCATTTTCTCCAAGAACAGGCCTAATGGTTAGAGTCAGTCTACCAGATGAGCCATAAAACACTTTGAAACAACTCCACTCAAAGGATATTATACTCCTGAAGCTGTATGTTTGTTTTATTATAAACAGAGCTTTCTAAGTAAAAAACATAGAAATGCTGCCTACTTCTGAAGCAAACTGACATGTGGAGCCGTGCTAGATTTCGGCTGAAACAGAACTTAATTTATCGCTCCCCCTAAATATCCAAGGGGCTTGAGGAGGAGCCGTATCACATTTGGTCTTTTTAACTGAAAGACATTGAGGGTGACTGAAAAGCCCATGTAGCTTTCATTTGCCACCTGATAAATAGGCATGAGGTGGTGTCCCTCTAGCCAGCTGATTTCAGCCCTTCCCTGGTCTAGCCCCGTCAATCCAGCAGCAGCTCTGTGGGGTGAGTAACAGGTTTGACACTGATTTTTCTCTTCTAATCTCCTGAGAGAGAGCCCTGCAGACCTCAGTGCTCAGCTGGAGGCAGAGCATCTGGCTGGAGATGTGCTCCTGGGTGTGACAGGGTAGATTGCCAGTCATGGGCAGAGTGATTCCTATGTGCTCTCCCACACCAGGACGTGCTGCCAACGCCATCCGCGCCAGCAACACATCATGTCCAGCCTTAAGAGCCACAAAGTCATGGAATGGCTTGGAATGGAATGGGTTGGAAGGGACCTTGAAGATCATCTTGTTCCAACCCCCCTGCAATGGACAGGGACACCTTCCACTAGACCACGTTGCTCAAAGTCTTATCCAACCTGGCCTTGAACACTTCCAGGGATGGGGCATCCCCAGCTACTCTGGGCACCCTGCACCAGTGCCATATCCATTCACAATATCTTTTTTTTATATATAGAACGGTCCTTTGTGCAACTTTTGTGCATTGAAAGACCAAGCAGTCTGCCTATCTCAAACCTGTCAGTCTAATAATTCTCTAAAGAAGCAGGGAGAAAATTCAACATGATTCTGCACCATGCAAGTACCATCAGCCTTTCATTGGGAATAGAGCTGCTGGCACTGCTGGCCTTGTCCTCTTCCAGGGTGTGATTTTCCTGCCTGAAGTCGGCAATAAAAGTTCTCCCCAAAAATTCACACTTGGACTGATTTCCAGAATGTGCCATGCATCTGAAAGACGGCCGCTCAGGAGAATCCTTAGGCGAGATGGGAAGAGAAGACCTGACTCCAAACAGCCACTGTCTACAGTCACTGTTTTATTCCTTCAAAACATGAAAAACTGGAATTGTTCCTGTAAAACACAATTAGCGTCCACATTATGAATCATCAGGCACCACCCGTAAGAGAAAAGCTAAGCGGATTTTTTAATCTGAATTTGTACAGGCTTTTCTGTCATTCTCTAAGTAGATTCATTATTATTTTTTGCCCATAATTTGTATAAAGTACTTAGCATTCAAAACAGATCCTTTTTAACCTTTTGCCCAACTTAGCTTTTTGTACTTTTTTTTTTAAAAAAAAGGGGGGGAGATGGAAAGGGAGAGAAACCCTTTAACTACCCTGGGCCTGGGTTCCTTCAGTATGCAGGCTGTAAATGTTTTACTTTGATTTGAGATACATGACAATAAATTAGGGGACATTTATCAAGGCTGCTTTGTTGCATTGCTGACAAAAGCTGCTTTTTGCATAAATTACTGCATTATACAAATACACTTAGCAGGATCCTGTTTCTTTGATGTTAGTGGAGGAGATTTATGTCCAATGGAGTTTTTATTTATCTGCCCTGTTCACCTCAACAAGGGCAGGACATATTCCTCAATTAGTTCCATACCCCTAGAAATGACATATATATCTCACAACTAGAAGCAGAGAAATTTAAACAAAACAAAACAAAAAAGCACAAGTGCACTTTTTCTGGCAAGTCCAAACTACTGTACAATGTAAAAAGTAAATATTAGGCTGGAGCTGTGGCTTTGAAATCTTTGTTCTCAGACTTCTTTGAAAGCTATTTAAGTAAGCTAATTTCGACAAAACAATATTCCCTTTGCAGAAAAGCTTTTCTAGACTTCATTAAGAGACTAAGTAAATACGAGTCCTTTTCAACAAATACTTGATAGCCGAATAAGTAGGTTAAAAGAATAGATTCCCTGGGCGGTAATCCTCTCTGGAACTGTATTTATGCTAAAATCTCTTCCGATGAATATCTAATAAACTRATGAAGGCCATCTTAGGCTAAATGGTGAATTAGGATGGTTAGAAAGGAACTTGTCAAATGAATAAATTGGCTAAACAGTTACACTACTTAAATGAATACAGAATCTCTTGAATACCATTTCTGAGTGCTATTCTTCTGTCACTCACCATCTCCATACCTCAGTCTACACGTAATTTATTTTGTTCCTAGGTCAGTGGTTCAAATGCAGCCCTATGTGGCCACTCAGAGCTGTTGCTGTACAATGGCCTGAGATCATTCCAGAGAGACCTTTTCTGTCTCAGATCTAAAAAGAAAAAGAAACAAAAGGCAGAAATTTACTATTGCCCTCCTCTTTTTATATATATCTCTCTMTATATATATTACATATATATATATTAAAAAATATAGTGTGTATATATATATTATATATCCTGTGCACATATACATATACACACACATATATAGTGTTGTCTGTCAGTCAGCATGTTTTTTAATCAATGCCAGAGTATCACTGAGCAAGACCATGCAGAGGAGATGATCTGTGCTGGAGACTACAAGTTACAGCCCCAAAGTTGTCAGGACCTGTGTTAACTTTAAAGCTCTGCCAATGAGGTGAAGGAGTTGATGCTGAGAGGGCTGAATCTCCAAATCACAGAGATGGTTTGGAGCATTGTGCTCRACACCCTTAGACGATCATGCCCCAAAACTAGAGTGAAGCCCCTACATCTCTGAAGCACTCCACTGAAGCTAAAAGGCCTATAATTGGTGCCTCTCATATATCACACTTTCTTTACTGGCCTTTGCTAGGCACCTTTTTGATCAAAATATTTATGTCAGAAGGACTTTGAGCTTTTGCTCATTCTTGTCTGTGAAGCTATTGAGGGTTTTCAACTTAAAATAAAAAAATTCTGTCCTTTCCCCTCCATCCACCCCTAAGATAAAAAAAAAAGCTTAGATCCTTTGAACTTTTCATGATTATAGGAAAACAATAAAATTATACAAAAATAGATTTTCATTATTCAGGCAGCTCTAGGGAATGGATTCCACACAGTGAATTTCAATGATCCCAGACAATGAATTACTATCATAATTTGTTCTTAAAATCTGTTTAATTGGCTTACTTAGCCACCTGTTCAGCACAGTTAGCATGAAAACAGTGGTTTTGCTGAATTTCTGAGTGCCAGCCTTTCATCCTTCATCCTGCCTCCTTCACCCATAAAGTATTGAGCAATGCTTAGCACAGATTTAAAAATAGTGTCATAGCCATGCAACACATATTTTAACTAATCAGGAAGGAACTGCAAAGTTATAACAATACTATGCTAATAGGGGCATTTACTCACTGTCAGCTCTGCCTGTTCCTGGGTGAGTGTCAATTTGTTACATCCCACTGCACATATAATAACAGGGGGAAAAGGTAAAGAACGATATGCATGTTTAATGTGTGTAAACAGAGAGAGAGATGCTACACACCASTCTAGCTGAACTATATCAGCCCATTTCACATTAAGAAGATCCATTAAAAGGAGTAAAATTGTGAGAGGAAATTCAGCCAAGGACTTTGAAACTGTTGTCCGTTCTTTMAAAAAAATAAAATAAAATAAAATAAAAAGAAAAAGCAAGCAGAGTTAAAGGCATGAACTTCCATTTAGCAATGCTCACCACATTAGAAGAAAAAGTTATAAGGCACTGGGGCACCCTTTGTTGCCTGCCGCGAGTCAGATTGCTTTCTTTGAGACCAATGTAGAGTATTTTTGCAGAACAGCAGATCCTGAGAAGGAGAAGGGTTCAGCAGTAGAGCATAATTAGCACTCTCTAAAACTGGAGCTGCAGTGTAAACAGCTCGAGTCTTCACTGCACAAAGCAAACAAACAATCCCAGCTGAGAATTCCCTGGCAGGAACCGAGCAAATACGGCCCTCGCTGCTGACTGCTGTTATTGCTATGGTTGCTTAATCTAAACAGACAGCAGCATGTAAAAATGTAAATATTTGATATTTGTTAATACAGTCCTAAGTTATTGCTCTGGCCTGCTGGTTGGGTTCCGTGCGTTGGGATCCTGTGTGCAACTCRCTCGTCATACATTTCAGCGGAGGAGTCTTTTTAAGAAGCCATTATCTAAACTGCTGATGTAATAAGGCACTGGTATATGAAATACACTTAATAACTCAACTTTAGTTATTTATTGTGAACGAGGGTGCATTCTCCTTGATTCCATTTCCCAGCGAAATATAAGTGGAGCTTTCATCATGAGTGCTTGAATTTATGGCAAGCAGACCAAGTGACATTAAGAAAGCCACACAATCCCTTCATTCAGGCTTTAATAAGGAAGCCAAGGAAAAATTATCCAAGCTGGTTTGCGGGTGACAGCACAAGAACTTTTTGGAGTCAGAAAGTTAGCACGGAGGCTCCCTGTCAGCCCATTAAAAAGCAAGGTTGGCATTCCCAGATATTGGAACCATGTGTGCAGAGGAATTTTTCTTCTGGTAAGACATTCCAAATATTGTCCCAGAGCCAAACACTTCGGTGTTAGACTAATTTAAGCAGTATGTTGGAATCAGCTCTCAGGACTTTGATCATATGGAGATCGTTTGTTACAAATTGAACTAACCCAGTCTCTATTTCTGGTGGATCAGAACTATGGATTTGTTGAATTAAATGCCTCATTTAATGCAGTTTGCACATGAAAAGAAAGCTGCACTCAGGAATCTGATAGTGAATTTTTCACCTAACCAACAGGTCTACTTTTTTATTACTTTTAAACCTAATCCATACTCAGTCCACACTGTTCTTAATAAGCCCGAGGCTGTTTGGAGTGAAGGTTTAAATCAGCTCRTATGTTATGGGGGGAAAGCATCACTGAATTATCAAACCGTGTAATAAGGAACACATTTGAATCCAATTCTAGAAATAATTTTATGAAGAAAAATAAATTAGTCCTTGGTTGTTATTTACCATCCAAATAGCTCAGTGCTCTTTCATGACAGCAGTGGACGGAAAGCTGAAAAATGATTTTGCAGACATACGACTTTCTCCCTGCCTCTCATTGCTATCCCCATTTTCGCAGCTGAACTATTGTGAGGGTTAAAAGTGCACAAAATAAAGCATTTCCACATATGGCTGCACTTTCTTTTCATTTCTTGAGGTTATAATGTTTTTAACTGTTGATAATGATATTATAAACTGTCATTTAGTGCATTTTGAGTATATTAAATACATGAACCAAAGATGTGTGGTTCCAGCTGGACCCTGATCAGAAACATTGAGATCTGATTCACTAAAACTGCAGAYAGCAACACGCAGAGCTTGTGAGGAGCTTTGTGGAACAGGTAGAAGTTGAAATAGTAACAGAATAAAATAACTGATTAAAATAAAAGAACCTGACATCAATTATTACTGTAGGAAACAGAAACAGGTATCCAAGTGATAACTAATGAAAGAGTCATTGGCATGCTGCTGCACAGTGGACTGACACAGAACTTGAGTATATCACAACTCTCTGCCTTGGGGAACTCAGGATTTACACCGTTTTCAACACATTTTCATCTGGAGTCTCACACAAAATAAAAGCAGGAACACCAGCAATTCCCAAGAACTCTTTGTCTCGGTCCCATGGGAATATACACAACAGAGTTGACGTGGAAGGAAATGGGAATGCTGTTCTCTGCCCAGAAGGGGCAAAATGAATCTCTCCAACCTCACAGCTTTGAAAGGACCCTATAGCCAAGCTGAAAACCTCTGGTATATGGATATAATTTTTAAAGACATCTTATTATTTTACTGGTTTAACAAAGAGATAATATGCCACGACATGAAATATCCTCAGCCCCCTGGTGCRGTTACAGGCATATCTGGCCACTGCAGCTGGAAAAGGAATGAACCAAAAACCCAAAAAGTTGAAATCACTGTCCAGACATAAATCCTGAACGAGAATAATCAAGACCTTTATTGGGTCTGAGAAGACAGGAACAGAAAACAGTGACATGGAATTAACATGGCAATACCCTAAGCCTGGCCGAGGCAAACTCAGTCCCCAGCTCATGCTGATCATGGTGTTCCCACTGCATAAAGCAGCAGGGACACCAGCCTGAGCCCACAGTGTCCTTATCCAGGCCACGGAGGGATGATGGTGAGATTGGCACAACCGGAGCAGAGCACAGGTCAGGAGAGGGAAGCAGTAAGGGTGTCGTGCGCTCCAAATCCCATCCCGGGGCACGGGGAATACGGAGGATCTCACATGGGTCAGTAATTCCAGCTCTCACTGCATGCACAGAGAAGAGTTCATCCTCCATAAAGAAAAGGGAAACTGTTGCTTTAGGAAAAAAACCCAACAAAACAAAACAACACAACAGTTATCTAGCAGATACTGATTTATATACACTCACACATGTTTATATATATATTTTATTGGCAAATAAAGAAAGATCAGATCTTTAATGAAATCAGGATGGGTTTAGGAGGTGAACTTGAGCTGAACTCCCCAGATTTTCATGGAACTTCAATTAAAAGGGTTTCAGAGGAGTTGCTGAAAGTCAAGCACTTGCCATTGAAAGCTTAATTTAAAATGAGAAGCATTTYTACACCACATTTCATAGTGAAGTTCTGACCCTGATCCTCATTATATATTTTTTCTCGAACAATATATTTTATTTTTTTTCAGATAAACTGTGTAACAATGTATATAAATTTTATCCGCGGGTGTTATGAACAGTGCACACATAGTGGCTACAGTGACAAAAGAGACTATCATTATTGTGCAGAAAATTATCCTCTCCACTCTAAAACTAGTGGTGAAATTTCAGTCAGAACTGGTTGTCATGTACAATATATAAGAATTTAGATATCTGATAAATGCTAGGACTAGCAAAAAATGTGGTTTGGGGGAAAGGAGTGAAATCTAACTTCAGAAAACAAAACAGAAGAAAATAGTTAAAAATAAAGATGGTGGTTTAATTTCTGCTTATTCTCCTTCAACCCCAGGAACACAAAGTTGATACAGAGCCTCACTGTAGGGCCCTTTTGGATACCAGTAGAGTTATGCAATTCGTTCTTTGAGCTTTGCCTTCAAAATGTGTCCCTTGTTTGACCTGATGCACTACAATTTAATCTGAATGTCAGCTTCTGGGTGTGGAAAGGGGACACCAACAGTGCTTGAAGAGTGACCAAGATGGACAGTGGATCCTAGACTTTCAMTGGCTTGGAAGCATTAAGGCAAATGATTTTGTTTTAACCAGGTACCAGGAAATAAGTTACTTTGAAAACCATTTAAATAAATAATACTTTACTGTATAATGAAACACAACGGAATAGAAATTATTGTGAAACGGTTTTGAGTAATGACGGGGGGAGGTGTGCCTAAAATAACAAAATCTAGCACTGTGTCAGGGACACAGTTACCAAGACAAACTTTGTGTGCTGTGGGGTGGAACCCCTCTCTCTGCCCAAGCTATCTGCAGTGCAATTGAATAATAGCAGATCTCCAAACCATAGCCTAGCTCTTGGAGCTGACATTACATGCAAGCACTGTAGTTTCATGGTCTCACATGCAAATGGCAACTATAAACAGACTGGAAGGCCTTGTTCCAATTAAAACATTAATTTCACATACTTCTTCTAGTTTTCATTTTACTATGATCATTTCCTCTGTCCTCACTGTAGACCAAAGACTTCTAACACACTTAAGAAAAGGCAAAACCAGATTGTCCTCAAAGGTTCTCCAGTCTCCTTCCCTTCCTGGCAGCTTTGTAATGAGGCTCAAGAGGAAGTCTTTCTTCTTCCACCCTTTTGGGACATCAGCTATGTCCTAGTACCTTCTTTGTCCTCATCGCGTTCAACAGTTGTAAGGAATAAACTCCAAAACTGTGCATTTTTTTAGTCTGGGAGATGAACTGGAAGTTCAGATTGCCAAATGTGCGTGCTAGGAAAGTTAGAGTGCTGGATTGTCTCTTACGGGGATGGAAAGCGGTCTTAAAATTGTGTGAATACTCAGAATATTCAATTTTGTCATTGTTCATGCCCCAGGAGAACTTCCTCATTTATTCCACAGAGGTGGATCCTGCCCTGGTTAAACTTCACGGTGTGAGAGCATCAGGAGGCAGCCAGCCTTTTCCAGGTCAGTATTGTGTGACTTGGCTGGTGATTACTGCAAAGCTCCTACCAGAGCCTAGGACTGCAGGGCTTCCTGTTAATGTTCAGAGCCATCTGGACATGGCCAGATATCCAGCAGGACACGGTTCTGGAGAGGGGCACGGCTGCAGCTGTGCTGGGTTCACCAAAGCATTGTTTCAGCTGGCTGCGTATCTGCAGTGGAGCAGTAGTCGGGTAGTGGGGCATGGACAGCCAGCATCTTGTCCCTCATGCAGCCTGTCCTATAACACCTGCAGAGTGGTGGGACACCAAATCCAGCAGATACTGATTTACACACACACACACACACACACATATATAATATTATATTATATATTATTATGTATTATATAGTGTATTGTTATAGTATATATTTTATAATACTTTAAGTCAAGATATTTTGGGTTGGTACCAGAGGCCACCACTGGGATTGACACACCACTGAACCATATACTAGGACAAGCTTTTAATATAGAAATGGATAACCTGGTATGAGATAGAGGAAAGAGCTTGTGAGCTTGTGCCTCACTCTGTGCCAGCTGCACAGACCAGAGCTAACACCAGCTAAACCAGGCTGCTTCCAAGGTGTCCAGGATATCACAGATAGTGACAACCTTCCAATTGATGTTTTCAKCCTGCTACAATGCAGCAAGGGGAAAATCAAAGCAGATTTTTCTCTCTGTTCATACCTCCCATTCACATAGTTTTCCTATTTTACAAAGAGACTGATGCTATTTTAAATGCCAGATCCATTAAATCTTTTGTTTTCTCTAAATAAGAAGAAAATGGTTGCTCGCAGTTTTATGGGAAGCCATCAATCTTTCCCAAAATGACTCACTGTATGGAAGAAAATAAACATCACTATGTATATAAAGCAGAGCAGAAAGGCTGCAGTCATGGGCAAAGCACTGCTTTCTTTAGCAGTAGCAACATATTAAAGACAAACATAGTCCACTGAAAGTGACATAAATAAGTGGATTTCCCATCTGAAACATTGTTTTTAGCAAGAGAAGCTTTTAATCCCCTTAAGTTCATTTCTAATCTGTCTTGGAAGTGCTTGTCTAAAGAATATTACATTGATATAAAGGATTTAATTTATTAAAACTAAACAGCAGCCAGCACACTACTAAAGAATATCTTGTACGCAGTACTCTCCCAAATGAATAAAGCTGCTACAGGTAAAAAAAAAAACTGCACAAACACATGGCACAGCATTCATTAAAAATTCACACATTATGTTCCTGCACTCTCCTGCTCGCTGTGCTTTTCCCAATAAAGCAAACACTTTAGAATTCATAATACCTCTTTATCCCATGTGCACAAATGACCTCCTCTCCTTTATGCACCTAGCAAATGAACAAGTACAAAAGGGAATAGAGTAAGCAGAAAACTAAACATGCCCTCTCCTACCCAAGAGCATAAAGAGAGGGCAAGCAGAGGTTCTCTGAAGGGTTTAGAGCAGCCTTGACCAAGATGCCAGTGCTCCCATCAGTTTTGGCCAGTGCAGGCTACATAGGCAGCATCAATTATACAGTTTGTCAATTAATTTTAAGGGCTCTTTCTTAAAATAGCAATTGAAGGAAACAAAAGCTGCCTTCAAACTACATTTAAATCACTCGTTAAACACAAGTTTGGCAGGCTGTTTAATAATCAGCAAGAAGCCAACTACAAAATGACAGAATGGTCTTCTTTTCTTTTCCTGAGGGTATGAAAATATCTCCATGTTTCTGGCAGCCCACCTTGAGACACCATGAGACATCTCCCTGGTTTCTCCATGAGTGCTTTCAGTATGTAAGATGGTGTCCAAACATAATAGTGTCAAACAAGGCTCCAGAGATCTTTTAATCCCACACCCTAACCATGGAAAAAACAGGAATTTTGTGAAAACGAGTAACCAACTGTCGTAAGGGAAGATTTAGTCCACAAGGAACAACCYACAAGTTCAAAAATGTAGTTATGTATGAGGCCTCTTTCCTGAAATCTGCAGTTTAATACAGTGTAGGTCTCCAGGCTTTTTTTTCTGTATTGACAAAAAAGACATTATTTATGGGGAAAATTCTGCTCTGCTATGGCACGGTGTATGTGTTGTGACTCACCTTTCATTACACCCGTTGATTGCCTCTGAAGTCACAACGGAAGCTCGCTGTTACGAGTGAGATCAGCATTTGGTCACATGTTGTTATCACGCTGGAGCTTACATGACATTGCCCATGACAGTTTCCCTTCGTTTCAGTAATGGCCAGCAGCCACACTGCCTCCATTTCGAGCCCACATAGCTTAAGTCAAATGGGGTCAGGATTGGTCAATGCTGGAAGGTCTCCAAAGAAAACCATGAGGCAGGTGGAGGTATTATTCAGGGATTAAGATTTAAATCTGCAGAGAAACGTGTTTCTGAGGAGTCAGTCTCTTAGTAGGTGTTTTCTGTGCTGATGATGATTTAACACATCCCTTGCCAGCCTGGCAGGAAAAAAAAAAAGAGTCAGCGAGCCATGCTGGCTTTTGTCCTACTGCACAATACCAAAATGAAGTAATTCTCATACTATTACCAACAGGCAGCCATGGCAGTTCTAGCAGCATGGACACAGTGTGGTGTGAGTAGAAGGAGGACTGASTTTTCTGAGCTCTTGCAAAATAAAAGTGTCCATGAGACTGGGGATCTATCACAGGAAACCATTTTTCACTGGGTGTTATATACATGGAAATTTTAATGCAATAGCAAGAGCAATGACAAAAATGCTCATCTTTAAGGAAAAAATATTAGCACAGAAAGGAAAGTCTTTTGCCTAATAGGAAATCCCTTTTATTCCCTGCATTCTTCCCATCATTTTAGATGGTGCTGTAGCACAGTCAAGTGGTACTTACTGACGATTTTATCTTGGGTAAAAGTCCATGAAAATATTAAAGCATGAACAAGTCATCAAGTCAGTTTATGAATCAATATACAGATTTCCTCCATGCCCATAGCTGATTTCCATAACCATGAGCGTGCTGAAATCCTGTCTAGATGCCAAATCAATTTTTCTTATATATGAACATCACGGCTACTTGAGAAAGGGAATCTGTGCCAAAAACCTCACGCTCTTAACTAATTATTTCTGTGACTCCCTCCTCGCAAAACACAATGACTGCCACATAAATACACACCACATTTATTAGGAACAGGCACACTTCCCACAGGTTCAGCCTGAGTGCAGCAGCATCCTTGACAAGCTCATCTGCCCAAAATGTGCAGCCAGCCTTTATCACAAGGAATAGTTCTGCTTTTCCCAAGACTTTTGTGCTGTGGAGTAGTCGAGCACTTATCGTCTCAAGCAGGGCAGACAGGAGGGTATGGAAATTCCCAGCTCTCCATAGATGCATCCTGCAGAGACAACTGTTGTCTGGCATTTGCTTTCACTGGTCTTTGCTCCCGGTCTTGCCCAGTGTCATTGCGGAGCTGCTGCCTGTGGCAAGATGAGAACAATACTTTATGTGATTTCCAAGTAGAGGAACTCATCATTAATGCAGACAGTTCTGAAAGTAAAAGCAAACAGCATTTGGCAGCGAAAACTATTAATGAGGGGGTCATCAGGGAATTCATTCTGCAAGCCACATGGAGATTTGCAGGGCATTTCCTTGTGAGGCATCTCGGGGCAGATGTTGCGCAAGTACCACTGATATGGAGCAGGAGAAAAATGCGGTTAAGGAACTAAGCCAGTTGACCAAGTAGAGAGAAGACAAGGAGTTGTCAGGACAGCAGGGCCCAAGGAGATGTGGGCTGGTATTGACAGCTAAAAGTATGCTGATGTAATGAACTTCCATTACACTCCAGGGACAGCGCTGGGGTAGGTGATGGTTGGGTCTTGGCTCCAGCCTCCACCTGTTCCTGGACTTTCTGGACTTCAGGCACCATTATGCTTCTGTGAGGGTGTAAGTGTCTGTGTGTGTRTGTAAGCATGAGGAGCTAACCTAAGCTAACCCTTGTCTTTCATAGGTGGCTTCTGTCATTGAAAAATAAAGCGGATACAGAAGAGGAAAATAATCCCTCTCTTGTGTTCCACATTAATACATACTTTTGTTGAATGAACTGCTGGCCCCTGCTGTCCCACCACCCACAGCCTGASCTCTTGGCTACCCTTTCCCATGTACTTTCCTTGAGAAGGAGTGAGTTTTCATCATTTYGAGCACTAGCACTAACAAGAAAAGGAAATGTCCTACTCAAATGTCTCCCAAATTGCCACATACATAAGTTACAAATTAAATATATTATGCAAAAATTTGAATCACTCATATAAAGCAAGATGACAGAGTTTATTCCAGGCTGTCTGGTGATGTGCTGGGTATCTGAGGAAGATCTGAAGGAAAACTGCTTCCCTCATTAATAAGGTCTGGGGCACATTGTCAGTGTCCTTCAATGACGCATTTACAGCAGAGGATGACACCCAATGGAAGGTTGACAGTGGGTGGTGTATTCACTGCCTGAGTCAGGACTGGAGTCTGAGTTCCCCAAAAATTTGAGAGTAGCCTTTCACTGTGTCATGGCCATGAGACAAGGCTCAGTATTTCTGCGGTACCTTCTGGTGCTTCATGGCCTTGAACCACCACTCAAGACAGTACCAGAGCACTGGTCAGTCTCTGAGGATTTGCCTGAGTACATGCCAACAGGCACTCTCATGCTCTCTCCTGACTGTGAGTTACATTTCACTGCATTGGTGACAAACCTCTGTCCCCTGTGCTGATCCTCCATTGGGCACAGGATGCTCCAGCCAGGTGCTGCACACTGGGGATTATCACCCTCCCTCCGTGCCCTGACCCAGTTGAGTCGTGGCACAGGAAATGCCACAGCCATCACACACCACAAAGCCAAGCTTCTCAGGATTCCTGTCAGGGAGAGAACAGGAAAAGTGGGTTTTGAACTAGTGCTCTCTGCTACAACGAGGCTGAGCCTTTCTCAGAGGTCCCGTGGAAACTGTCTGTGTTCCCTGGCTTGTAACCCTGAAAGACAGCAATGCTGCAAGCAGGCTGCATCTCATCCAGCAGAGACCTTTTCAATCCTTTGTTCCAGATCAAGCACATACGGTCCCAATGCACATCTCTGTACATCAACCCATGGCACCTCTGAGAAGGAAATAATCCAGTAATTGCTTCCAACACATGGGCAGTGCCACTTTGTAACATCATCTTGCCATTAGCAAATAGAAGATAAATACGTAAGTAGAAGTAAAAGCTACAGACAGGCCAAAGCCTGCCTACATAACAAATCCATAGCTTTTCTGGGTATTTGGTGCATCAGCATCCTAATAAATCTGTTATGGTCTAATGGCCAGTTCTCGATCTAATGGCATTAGAGCTGCAGAACTAAAACATTTACTGTGACTCAGAACTTACCATATTCTACCTCTGTCCTGTAGTTTATATAAGGAGATCATAACCTCCTCTGGCACCATAAATAACCATGCCTGTGCAGCGGCAGAGCCAGGCACAATGGACAAAATCATCAAAATTGCTAACCAAACAAGCAGAAGGAGTTATTAAAGAGTGCTTAGGCTTCCACATGTTTATTTTCAATGATTTCCACTGCGAGCACTGCCTTAGCTCTCCCAAAGAGCCAGGACACTGATTGTGCTCTCATTAAACAATGCCCTGTCATCAAGCCGAGACGCTGGATAAAATGCATGATTATTAATCCCTTCAGCGTAATTATAGATGACAAGAAAGAAAGAGGGGAGACCGCACCAGTGGAACGACTTTGCTCACAAGAAGAGAGAACAAACAAGTATGATTGCAGATGTTGTAAATGTCTCTAATTCAACTAAGCTGTAATTTTTTGTTTTTCCAAGTAGCATCCATTGGGTTTTGTCAACAGCTGTGAACATACACTATTCGGTCAGTAAGGCTGGAATTCTAATAAGTATAGAAGGAAGCAGTGCTTTTATTAAAAATAAAATTAATGAGCCTTTACTTCATCGACAAAATTAGCTTTTGCTTCAACAAAATGACAAACCTTCAGTCAGAGCCTGTCTGATAATCTGGTGACCCAGCTCCAATGGTTGGTTTCCATGCACATTTTGTGAAACCATGGATATGCGTTTGGCTGTCTTTCATTGCTCTGAGTGGAGAAGCCAGGAGCAGACATGGCCGGTGGTGTGTTGATGACCAGGACAACAGTTTCCAGCTGGAAAGAGAAAGAAGTGGCTTGATAGGAAACCACATCCTCTGTTCTCTTTTCAAGAGGCTGTGAAGACACCGCACGTGAGGGGAGGCTAAGCTATGGACTTCTTGAAGGAGAAGGAGGGATGCAATGACAACCCCTGATTTCTTATGCTGTCTACAGCAAGGAGTCAGAGGTTCAGAGATCATTTACAAAGCTTGTGTGACTTACTGGACTGCTGACTCCAGGACGAGGTGACATGTGTGTCTGGGAAGAGAAATTCCCAAGCTAAAGAAGAGGTGTTGGGTGAGTTGGAGAATGGGCAGAGGAGCAGGGCTACAGGAGAGCTGTGATAAATGAGTTACAAGACAGGAGCAGGAGCTGCAGGAACACGTGAGGGTTTGCAGCTACGGAGCCCTCACTCCACAAGAATTGGTACCAGATGACTCAGCCGTACAAATCTGATACAGATCACACTATGGGCATGTGACTGCTTCTACCAAATTAGATACAGCACATGACGCGAGCCTGTGCCAGCTTCACTCAGGCTGTTGAGAGACAGACAATAAGGATGAAGAGCCTTAAAGACAGCGTGGAGCAGTCAGCCACCACCTATCCACACGGGGATCTTCTGCTCGGACTTACTCCTCCAAAATGGCAAACAAGGTTAAACCTGTGGTGGTGGGATAGGCTGGAACAGTGCTTTGCATCACAGGGCCATGACGTTTTCCATTCAGTAGCTGGAAAAACAAAGCCAGATGAGCTGTGTCACCAACAGCAGTTGGTGCTGCACCATGCGAAGGTGGAGGGGATGTGTGGCACACTCCCACAGCACAGGGGCTCTGCTCTAGCAGCTGGAAACGGAGGGAAACAGGGATAATTTCTGCCTGAGACCCAAGACAGCAGATGTTGTTTAAAAGTTTGACTTTCTCATGGGCTTGCTGTAGAATATAGGTCTAAATCTCAGACTATACTGCTTGCAGCATCCCAGGAACTCTGATTTGCAAAACTCTGAAGAAACACAGAACAACACACGCTCAAAAAAACCCCCAAATCAGCAATCCAGATGCCAAACCCAAACCTTCTGGTCAGTTCATTCCAGGCTATTTTTCATTTTACTTATCTTTGCCACCAACATTTTGCTTAGTCTTGAAGAAAACGTTGTCATTCCGCAGTCAGATATTTTTACATGTACATCCATCATTGCCTGATATATCCTGACCTTAGTTAAAACTTATGTTTTCTAAATTGTACTTTTATGTTGAGCAAGTCCTTAGGCTACACTGTTACAAGTTTACATTGAAAAATCATTTATAATTGGTTTGTTTGAGTTTGCCCGCTTTGCCTGCTGCAAAGTCACCAGAAAGGGCAGTATTAATTAGCAATGGCTTACATATAGTCTAGACAATAAAAAGTAAATGATTTTACCTTTTTTAAAAGCTTTAAGCATCTTACCAGTTCTAACAAATGAATCTGATATAAACTACATTTAAGGAAAAAAAATTGCAGTATAATTTACAACAAAGCTGCTCTATTTGAATAATTTATTTTTTCTTGAAATATTTTCAGGATATACACACATTGCCCAAATAAAAATATGTTCATTGTGAAACCGAGACAGCCAACAAAAAATTTTAATTTATTCCATTTGTTATGCAAAATCTTGGTTGGAGAATTAAACAATAAATTTCAGTTTATTGCATAATGTCCTAAGTTTCACTATAAAAGACTTGTTTTCATTTCGGGTACATAATGATGACAATTGCACAGAATTTTTAAATAGTGCACACAACAAAAAACTTTCCAGAGCTCTAGCAAACTCTTCGCTGCACATATTGTTTCAGCAAATTTAAGGAGGCAGTTCGTCTGGGTTAGACACTGAGGGATTGAGTCCTTCATTCCAAACATCCTCTCCAAGTGTCTGACATAACTTTGCAAAGCCTTATTAAACACGAATTAATGAATCATTGGAGCTGATTTTATTTATTCACAATGTCACTGCGAAGAGGCAGAGGAGTTTTGGATCATGGCACTTTGCAGCAGTTGATGTTATTTTAGTTCATAATTGGTGGTGACAAAGCCACAAAACAGAGCATTTGGCTAATGCCAAGAAAATATAATAGCAGGCACAGAATTTATCTTACATTTACCTTCGTTTGGAAGCAGATTGTTTTGTCATCCGTGAGGAGGCTGACAACAGATCCCAGTTTCTGTGTTGGTTCGGATCATAACGCGCTGCCTGCCCGGCCCACATGTGTTGCAGTTTATGCTGCTGTCACCTGATACCCTGGAGGTCAGCGTGGCGGGGGGCACGGAGGAAGAACTGACAATACAGAAATGACTGCGAGCAAAAGGCATTCTTTGGGGCTGATTCTGATCTCAGAGCAACCAAAGATCAGCGTGTATTTAAACAGATAGGGTTACTTTAAATAAATGTACAGTAGCAAAAAATTCCAGGAAACCCTAAGGCAAACTGGAAAAAATAATCTGCTCTGTTTCCTTGTAGTCCTTTCCTATTTTGTATTGGAAAAAACCTAAGAACTGGGGTTTTTTTCCCAACACACTGAACAGCTGAAATGAGGAAAGGAGGGAGGACTGACATGCTTCTACCGCAGGGCTTTGCTCAGCCCGAAGACAACCTCTAACTCAAGAGACATTCCCTTCTTTCATCTCTCCCATTTTTCACTGACAAAGGCAACAAACTGTAGGCAAAGACAAGAAATGTAAAGCTCCATCCTTGAGCTGTTTCTTGATCCCTTTCCTATTTTTACTTCCCTTCTTCTATTGTCTTACAGACCCATCCTTTCCCAATAGCTCTAGGCACATATTTTTTGAAGTAAATGAAGCTGATTGAGATCTTGCTGACCTGAGTTAAACACAGATTCATGTCATGAAAGCCAGAGGAGCTGTATCAATATCAAACCAGTGTGAACAAAAGTAGAATCGGACCCAACAGTATAAAGGTATGGAAACATATATGTCCCAGTTGCCTTTTATTCACATCAGTTTAATGTTAATGAGGTGCCATTGGCTTGAGAGGAATGGTTCCTGCCTTACAGAAGTAGAAGTAATTGGAGATGCCAACAGTGCATGTGTTGTTTGGCACTGCTCTCCTTGTGCAGCACAGGAGCAGAAGTGCCAGGAATGCCTTTCCCTGCCTGACCCTGCCTGAGCCCTCTCCCCTGCTCCCAGCTGAGGTTATTCTTGCCCACCTGCTCTGGCAAGAAGCTCCCACACATGTGCCTGGCATCAAGCACAGCCATGGGGTTCTCCCCATGCTTTGGCACCACATTCCGGTAGGTGGCCGAGGAGCAGTGACTGGCTCCGGGGCACAGCCCCTGTTCCCACGCACAGCATAGCTCCCCGTGAGTCAGCCTCAAGGGCTTATTTGTACCTAGTCTTGCTGCCAGGTTAAAGAGCAGTTACCACAGGCAGAGGGAAAGAAATATTTTACAGGTTTGTAATTCATTACAACACTGGAGCTGTTCCAATATGAGTCTACTGTTGGGTAGGAGAGAAGACATGTTCAGACTGTGGTCTACAACTATACACTTCTAGTATTTGTGAACATTTCTAGTGACTGAAACTGTTTTCTGGGTGTTCTGCCTGTGCCAAGAGACACAAGCACACAAATTCGAGGTAATGCCCTTTTGCTTGCATGATTCAGGCTTGTGTCATCTCAAGTTTTAATGGTAGATTTAAGAGGGTCACTTCAACCCTGCACGATAAGACAAACACTCCTGAAACAAAAAAATTCCAGCATAGCACAAACAACAAAATCACCTTAAATCCCAGGTGTGGTTCTTTGGTGCCTTATACTTAAGTGATTCCTTTGCATGAGAAGGAAAACACTTCAAGGATCCTTTTACCGGTATTAGAGTCACACATTTACCTGGTTGGAGAAAAGAGTTCTTGTCTTTTCTCTTTTAGAAAACTTGTAAAAGAGAATTTACAAGACTTCAGAGTCTTTGGCCATGATCCAGAAATCAGTACATATCTTCCTATTAATCAGAAATGAGAAGTTTAAGTAGAAGTCAGTAAAATTGTGATCTCTGACAAAACTGATGACCATCTTGTAGGTTTTGGCACCATCAGCTTTGGATGTCAACCTCAGTCACCTGTTACTTTCCAGAACAGCTCTAATCAAGATCTTTCACAATACAAATAAAACCTTTTTTGTTTTTAAAATTCACAGAAAGCTTTAAATTCCTCCTCTATTTTCAAGAGGAGGCAACATATGTGTGACACCAGGGAAAAAAAAAAAGTATTTGCAAAAATTCACAAAATGCATGCGGATTCGAAATTATTACGTTCTAATTTTCCTTCTAATTCTTTACATGCTACTGTCAGAATATCCCTCCAGTTCATCCAGTGTCAATTTTCACACACTTACTCGGTGATTTATACAACATAACACCAATAATTATACTCAGCAGTGAATGTATTTTTCAGAATAATAGCCAAATTATTACCCTAAATGGTAGAAAAGTTGACGCTCAAGTAAATAAAACAAAAGTTAAAGCTAAATAAAACAAAAAATAGATTCTCTTGCTTTGCCCAGGCTGTAGCTAAATGCACAGAGGGTAGAAATAAGTCTCCCAGGAATGCATCAAACCAAGCAACATAAAGGCATCCTCAATGCACAGAGTCAGCAGCAGCGCTGCCAACCTCCAACAGTCACAAGCCAGAAATGATGTCCTAGAAAACCAGGAGATGTTAAAGCTCAGTGAATGTAAAAGTTCATTGTATTTGTTTGTGAAGTTTGCATGTGAAATTCACACTCAAAAGCATTTTCCTACCCTTATGAAGCCTGAAAACATTTAGTAATAGCTAAGCTTCTCATATGACTCTAGGAGCTGGGGAGTTTATAGAAAACATCAAACATAGAAAGCTTGGATGGGCAAACTTGACAATTCTGAGAGACAAAAATAAACAGGACATGAAAGCCATGCCACCGTGGCTGGAAACACCCTGTGGACCTGGCAAGAAAAGATCCAGCAGGATAAAGAGCCTGTGTGGGGCCAGCTGTGCCAAATCACGCAGTCACAGGGAGGCTGATGCTCTTCAGTCCTGGCCTTGGGGTGACACATCTACTTCTGGTTCAGAAAATTTGGGCAAGTTTCTTCTGGGTAAATGGAAAAGAAGAGAAAAACAAAAGTTTTCTTCTGAAAAAAAAGAAATACACTCTTTCTGAGGATGATGGTCATAAAGTCAGTACTTGACTTTATGCACAGTAACTGAACAGAGGTGACTCTCAGATGGGAACGGGCAAAGGGACCGCAATTAGCACCGGCTGAGACCAGCACAGCCAGCACGCCCAGTCAGGATGTGCCTCTTATTCCCAGGAGCTATCCAGGCAGGATATCCCTCAGGAGGCTGTGAAGTCCCCATCGCTGCAGGTTTCCATGGCCCCGCTGGCTCAAGCTCTGAGCATCTTGGTCTGGTGTCCCTTTCTTCTCTAAAAGCAACAGTTCTGCCAAGGTCACATCCATTGTGAATTACACTCTGATTCTGTATTGTAACAGTAATTACCCTGACTCAGAATAAACCATCATCTTCTACCATGTTTCACAAGATAAAGTATAAATAAACAAACCCAAAGACAAGAAAATACAGCCAGAAAATTGGAGCTCAATTATTAAAACCTCCTTGCCACTCAAGGGACCCCTTTTTAGGCAGCATTTGCATGAAGAAATGATTCTCCCTGTCTCCACTCCCGCCCAGGTGCTCCTCTCTCTACAACATCTGGTAGCCTTCAGGTTGCTGCCCTGCTCACGGTTTCCGTGCTCCAGCTCAGCTCACACTCTCTCAGACCCATGTCAGGATGCACCACCCAGTGATGAAATCTGCCATCACCAAACACCACGCCAAAATCCCAAGCCAAAGCAAGGCAGGATTTCGCTCCCATTATGGGTAGGAAGACCTTCATGCTCCCCTTAGAATGAGTTAGGACCTGCAGTCTCGAGCAACACCTGTATCAGTGAGGCTCTTTGGTGAGATACTGCCCTAAACTTCCAGCCTCCACCACGGGCAATGCGCACAGCACTGGAGTTTCTGACATTACAGTCAGATGAAGCTCCTGACAGCCTCTTGTTGTAATGCCCTGGAACAGAAGAGCTGAGAGTGTTTAACAACAGCCAGTCTTTCCCATCACCAGACCCATAGGGTACTCCAGCAGGTCACTCAGCAGCTCCCAGCGGCAGATAGACAATAAATAAATACATATATAGCTATAAAGAATAAAACAGATTTTAATTTCTACTTTAGGAGCCAGGGGAAATGGTTCACTAGCCAGTAGAGTTATGCAACAATTGACATCCTTTCAAGTTGCAAATTACAAGATGGCACAACCACAACCATAAATATGTTTCTTTCGTACTGAAAATAAGCTTTGCTTTCAATTAAGCAGTTGTTAAAAGTATGCCTCTTTTTAAAGAACTGGCTTATGATATGGGATATTTCTTCCCTGGCATTTTTAGTACATAGAAGCTTAAATTTAGGCTACAAAACAACCAGCCTGACCTTTTCCCAGAGCTTTAAATCCTGGACAATTTCCATGGCACTCAGAGATTGCTTGGTACTTTTGAAAACTGGACAACTTGTTTGAATTTTAGGAACCTAACTTCCAGGTACCATGACAATCCCAAACTAATAAGTTTCAGAAAACAGTAGTTTTCCTTAAATGCAGACAATTATAGACAAAGCTTTGTGGAGTCAGATATATAGCCAAAAGTCTGAAGTGCTTTGTGTCAGTAGTACTTCAACAAACTGTATAGGCAAGAAGCACCAGCTATCAGAAAGAGCTTTAAAAGACACAGATCATCTGCTTTTCCATCTCTCCAAATGGAATTCTGAAATTTCATCAGTTTAAGGTTTCAGATGAGAAGATATTTTTATCCACTCAGGAAAAAAAAAAAATCCATTTCCCATGCATTAGATTCATGTGAAACTCTAATGTTAGAGGCTATGTCCATCCTGCTCACTGATATAAATTGTACCCTGACAATCCCAGTGATGGGATTGGAAGTGGGTTGAGCACCACAGCATCTCATAAGACGGCTCCTCAGTGCTATTCCTGCAGATAAGATATAATTTGTGCTCCCCTCAGGCACCAAAGGCAATGTACCAGTGCAATAATCTTCCGAGTATCCCAACATTTACAAATAATTGTAAAGACCTGCTAATATGGTTTAGTTCAGCAACTCTTCACAGTGCTGAGTGCTGACAGAAATGACAACTAGGAGAGTATTAAACAGCCTTTAGGATGTCTTGAAGGAGAAGACTTGTGAAGCAGTTATTCCAAGGAACAAGTAGTGAGAAGCATGTTGAACATTTCATAATTGTGGCCTCTCCAGCCCCAAGTTTTGTTCATAGACCGTAAAAAAGGCAGTGTTTTGGGGTTTTGTAGAACTCCCTAACAAATGATATGAGAAATACAATGGTGAAGCTACAGCACAGTCATAAATGTATTGGTTTGTTACTCGTTCAAATTTCATTACTGATATGTAGGTTGAATARTGGAAGATTCAGTGAAATTGTGTATGTATCTGAACAAAGTGACTTTTCATATTTTCTCACCCACTCATTCATGCCTTCTGAACACTTCTACAACCCTGACTAAACAGTTTGTCTGAAATAAGGTATTAATAACTAAGAAATATATTACACTTTGCAGTATTTACCCGTTCTTCCCATCCTCCATAAATAACACATATTTTCCCTTGTAGCCACAAATTTAGTTGAACACTCGTGAGATGAAACAAGTCAAGGCACAGGTATATTTCAAAAGTACTGAATCACAGGGATGGAGAAAAAAACAGGGCAAAATTTCACCAGCGTTAATAAAAACAGACTGTCTGACAGACTGGGTGAACAGTGGTTCCTGAGCTCCAAGCTCCATGGCCTCATGGGTGTCTGGTCCCAGCTGCTGGCTCTCAGCAGTTACATGCAAAGCAGGTGGCAGCAACCTTCTTTAATAGCTTTTTTTTTAAAGTTTCAGGGTGTTAGAGAGTCTTATAGAACAAATTAAGGAGTTTGATAGAAGTACTAGAACAGCAGTGGATAGAAGGACTCAGAAGAGCAGCTAGCCCAGGGAGGACTGTTTACACCAAGGTAACAAGTGACACTGAAGCCAGAACTGTCGAAGGTCTGACGGAAAACCAGAAAAAAGAAATCCAGATAAATTGTCTCAGATGTCCCCTGTGTTAATTGCACTGAAATTAATGACGCAATGTGATCAAGCGAAAAAAATTTTTGGTGTCAGCTGAGACGAGGTTTTGTCCCATCCTCCCTCGTGTCAGAGGCAGGGTGTGCAGTGCCTCCTGATCCCTTCAGCGCAGCCCCGGGTCTCCACCTCCCTTGCCACGCCGAGCTGCAGAGTGGGGAGTTTTTGGTCCCAGCTTCTGCCAGTGAAATGCGCAGGAAAGCATTCCAGCACTGGTGCCTGGAGTCGTCAGGAAGGCCTGGAAGTCCCTGCCAAACTTCCAGAGGTATTGAAGGTCAAATTCTCTGTGGAGTGGTGACCATCTGTGGCAACACTTCCAAGGCATCTCAGCAGGGAAGCAGTTGCAATTTTTGTACTAAGATTCCATTCATTCAATTTTATTTTTGAAGTTGGATAGGAGGAGTTAGGGGGGTAAATAATTATTAACTTTCCGGTTTGCTACATGTTTCTTTTAGCTGATTCTGCCTCTGCCTCAACTGTCCTATCCATTAAATGATGTTACCGTCAATTTCATCCTTCCCACGAGCATCTTAAAAGTAAATCTATAAAAACGGTTAAACACTTAAACCATAATGTTTAAACATCAGAGAGAGGTGGGAAGCTTGTATATTGCCTAAAAGAAACAAAAAAAAAGAAATCAAAAGCTATGGTTTTAAGGTTGTTTTTCTTTTCTAATTGTTGCTGTGAATACATTCATCTTTCTTAAAAATGTCACTTTATATCCTTACATTAAATTTATTAGGCTTTTTAATATAATGCATATTTCTGAAAAAAAATGCATGCTGCCAACAATAAATGAGAGTTAACTAAGGGACAGTTACCCATATTTTATTCTTCTGGAAGTGGAAAATCCAAGCACATAAATCAAAATGACCCGAAAGCAGTGACCAGCATGCCCTAAGCAGATCAACAGTGGTTTCATTGACCTCCAGACTCATACAGGGTCATATTTTCACACAGATGAACTGGTCTTGAACTGCTTTGCCATTGCATTGTGCACAAAGAGACTCCAGCCACAAAGTGCCTCTGCTTTCTGTTAGGGTAACCTGGATCACTTCCCAAAACAAAAAAAAATCAAAGCCACATTCCATTTTAGAAAGTGTTTCTGTGTCCTGCCTGGATCCCTTTCTTCTAGTCTTGATCTTCATAAATACATTTGCATGAATTTACTTTTAATATTAATATTAAAAAAACAAACAAACAACAACAACAACAAACAAACAAACAAAACCCCCACCAAAACAGCACAAAACCAATCCTCAGAATTTGTTATTACAGGTTTTTCTTTGTTTCTAAAGATTTTTCCAGGGCACTTTTTCACACATTTATGAGACTCCAACTATTCAATCAGTGCATAAACTCTGGGCAGCTCATTTGAAAGCTGTAGGCTTTCTTTCTGATAGACATGCACTTAAATGTCCCTTGCATCACAGCAGTATTTCACAAATGTTAATGTGAAAAACCTTGCAGTTTTTCTGCTTGGCGAAAGGGAGCACTGAGGCACTGGCTATAAACAAGAGGTTCAGCCCTCTGCTGAAGGACACCACAAAGCTGCCATGCCATTGGAGTTTTCTGAATATACTCGTATAATGTTCAACCAGTGGATGAGCCTTGTTTGTCTCCCAGCATCAGATGGCATCCAAGGCTCTCGCTGGCTCTCAGCACAGGATGGATTTTGTCAGAACAGAGCATGCCATGGCTGGCTATGCAGAACATCTGTGGCACAGGCGGGAGCTGAATCCAAACCAGCTAACTCCCAGTTTAATGCTTTAATCACAAACTCTGCTCCTTGTTATCCTGTAGCATGTCTCTACTTTTGGGAGTGCTCCCAGGGCAAGATGGAGAAACAGCAAGCGAGAGTGGGAACAGGCAGGAATGGGAGGCTGTGGAGGGTAGGTCACCTCCTGTAGAGGTGGGTTCTCATCCTTACCCTAGGATTTTATAAAATAATTATGGAATTACTTCTGTGACAGAACTGCAAAAAACAGAGGCAAAGTTTTGCCTTTTTCACAAGCCCACATTTTGTTTCTAATTTCAGTGCCACCATTCATATTAATGAAAAATGCACAATGTTTTTGTTGCCTTCTTTTTTTGCAATGGAAGTGATTTCTCTCTGTCAAAATCAATCATCATATCAGTTTTAATCAGATAAAGCTTTTGGCTTCTACTATCTAAATTGCCCTTCCCACAGTGCCTAAGACAAGCATCAGTGCTCCATCACAAAATAAATGTGTTGATATTTGATAGCTCATTTGAACATGATGGTATTTACATCTTAGTTGGTTAGATTTTCATTTAACACAAGTTATGGGTTCACATTGAAAATAAAAACAATACTTCTCTGTTCCTCTTGCCATTCATGTCTACTTTTGTTTCAGCCTAAAATAACACATTGCTGGAGGGTATTTTCTTAACACTGCCAAGCCTGAATGCAAGCCCTGTGGAAAATGTTTGTGTTGGGCTTGCCATGGTCCAGGCTAATAACAACGTGATGATGTATAGGTGAATTCCTGCTCCTCAAGTCCTCTGTGACACACGGATTAGGTCTGCCCTTATCTTCTAAGACATCTGGATGAGTGTCTGGGTTTTAATTTCACAATGAAATCACTGGGGACTAGAGTTATGTTATGTGCTTATGAACAAAGTGGAATATCCCTGGTAAGGGCAAGAGTGGATTACCTTAGATAACTCTACTTAAACCAGGGAACATTTGAGAATGTTGAAGAAAGGAAAGAGGTTCCACCAATAAAAACAAACACAGGCTTAAATTTGTGTTCTGTGTACTAAACATTTTAAAGCTCCTGGAGGTTGAAATATGACCACATGTAAATGGACTGATAAAGCTAAGGCAACTCTTGAAAGACCAGATCAGGCTTCCCAGGACAACTACCAGCACTAAATCCTAATGGCATGCATAAATCATTTGAAGACACATTTATTCAGAAGATGCCACTTTAAAGTCAAAATACTCTGCTTTAATCACCAGAAGTAGTATGTGCATGCTAACATTTGCAGAAAATGCTCTAGGGCAACATGAAATTAGTATCTTAAAATTCCTAAATACATGCTTTTCTTAAGATGGAGATTTTTATCTATTTATGCCCATAAAACTGTCAGAAAAAAAAAGACCTGTGACAGCATAAAAGGGTCAGTCCTGCTGACTACAGCCCAGCCATGGACAACATTAAAAACATCAAAGTTCATATGACRTTCATGGTTGGGCTCTGAGGGTTGCAGAGCTGAATAATCAGCTTGCCAGACCCAAATCCTGTGATCCCAGACTATTGCAGCTTCACAGCTTCACTGTAGCCCTGAGACTCTATTTCCTTTTTGCAGCCTTTGTAGACATTTCCTCCACACTCTCAGCCCCTAGTCAGGCTATAATCCTGAGAGTCCAAGCCTACCTTGTTTATTTGTCATCATCCTAATGTCAGTTTGGGTCTGCAAGACAGCCCAGGCTCAGCAACCCCGAGGAGGGCTCTTCCATTGCTCATATTCAGAAATATGGGAGGAGCATAAGGAATCAGACTGAAAGCCTGAAGGATCCAGGTGTATTCCAGCATGGCTGCAAACTGTTCCCTGCCTGCTCGTGCATATAAATTGCAAAAGTGCTGAACACTTGCAATGCAGAAAAAATGAAGACACAAATAATGGCATTGAGAGGAAAACAAABAAAATCCCACCTTGTTTAGCATATTAACTACCTGCCTTCCAATCTGTCTATTAAGTTAAAAGAAACCCAGACATATTGAAAGCTTTTAGTAAACCACAGAGATTAATATATACTTAGGAAGGCTTCTGCTAATACAGTATTAGCTAATAAATGTGCAACCAGCTATTCCATTTTAAACATGTAACAATATAACCTGTGAAAGTTGTTGATTTTTTTTCCCCCTCAAATATCGATAGAAAATACATTAGGTTTCACTGAAAACCATGGAAAAACTTTTATTGACTTTGTTGGAGTCAAGATCTCACCCAATAATTTTTCAATTTTCATAACTGCAATCAAATAAAAAAATTTCCTCCTTTTTCAAATACTCTACTCACAGTTTCTCTKCCTAGATAGGAAAATATCTTTAGAATTAAGTGTCTGTGCTGTTCCTATATAGACAAGTTGTTCTATTTAGGCTAATCCAGTCATGAAAAGACTAAATGAGGTGTTGAGCTTTCTTTTTGATCCTCAATTTAACAAGAGTTTTAATCAGTAATAGATCTAACATGCTTGTGACACTCTGCAAGCAACGAAAGAAAAGTATATCAGTTTTCTTTCTGAGCACTTCACCTGTTTACTTTGTTTAACAAGAAATCAAAACACAGATCCTGTTGTTATTGGTCATATGTTAGATCCAAAGGGGGCAGCTCCACACAACTAAACTCTCCAAATGTGTGTGACTGCAGCCTGCAGACTGCAAGATTTCAAGGTGAAAATGCTAAGTGGACACTGGCTCTGGAAAAATGAATGTAGGACAAAATACATCATTATATGTCTTTCTTATGTGTTATTCACAGCTGTTTCTAGACAAAAGAAAAGGTCTAATATCCCAGTAGAGAGACTCAGGCCAAGCTTGTGAGCACACGTCCTCCTTGGCTGTAAAGCTGCTGGGGTCCTTTACTGTATGAAATTATACATTATCCATTTGAAAGACACTAAAGAGTGTCTGAGATTGGCTGAGACTTACTGTTCTTTCCATTTTGCTTGGACAGCCCACAGCTCTGGGCAAGGCAGACAACAGCCACGGAGGGCTGTAGTGAATCTCACTGAAGCTGTTGCCCCCACCAGGTGCCTCTTCCAGCAGCAACTGCACCTCTGTACTGTGGGATGGAAGGGGATGCTGTCAGCATCTCGACTTTACAAACAAATATATTAGCTTCAACCACTGGTAAAATGCTGGATTAGTCTTTCCAGTTGTGCCATGAGGGCAAGCAGCTGGGTGGTGTCTGCATCTCCAAATCGTGCAATTACCACTGGGAGCTGTTGTCAAATGGAAACTGAGTCAAAGCCCTAAAATCGGACCAGAGGTTTTAGCGTGTGGATAGGAACCGGGTCAAGTGGCTAAAGCATCTGAACTTAGGCTCATACCTTTTAGAACACAGCGGATTGGTGAGACAGAGTTTCSTCATCTTTGACAAGTTAACAGGTATGCCTCAGGATGGAGGCAAAGCTCCAGTTTGCCAGAGGAAAGCAGGAAAGCTTCCAAGACCAAGCAGGACTATCTCACATCTCCAGTGGCTGTGGGTAGGCTGAACAAATTTGCTTTCAGTGTTCAAATGAGGGCTCTGGGCTGAGAGCAGCAGCAGTACCCCACCCACCCCTCAGAGTCGGTCTCGCCTTTCCTCCCCGAGGTGTGTGGGTCCAGCTCAGCTGCACCTCTGCTGTTGCTCCGCAGGCCTGCTGGGTCCTGCCGGCACAGGTACACCTAGGAGGGCCAATCTTGCAATCGTTTGCTCAGACAGATGGGTTGCACATAAGTAATGAGCTGCTAGCATCCCAGCATGTTAGACAATATGCTGACAATGTCATAACATTATTTCATCCTTCTTAAAAGATAAGACCCAGCCTGTTCTAACCTGCTCAGGTCATTATCTTGTTACCACAAGATGCCCTGTCACTAACCAGTTTAGAGTACATAAAGCTATAATTTGCACTAAAATGAATTATGTATTGTTTACAGTTTACCATTAAATTACAATGAACAAAAACAAGCATCTAGGATGCCTCTTTCAAAGTCTTCCAGATGAGTTTAAATGTACACAGAAACAAAAGTCTTCATACAACAGCATTAGAAGTAGGCTGGATCTCGGTTAGCTAATTTTCACACTAACTTACTTAAAAGCAAGAAAGAAAACAGTGAAGATCTTTATACAGGCCATCAAAAAGCCTGACTGCAAGTGTTTCCAATTTGCTTTAGTAATTAAATCGAAAGGAGTTTAAGGGTTTTTCACCCAGGTCATTTACTACTTTGGAATTTTACTGCTTGCTTTGCAAAGAAAACAAACTGGAATGAGTCACTGGTGAGTATAAAGAATGGATGAACACTGCTAAACAAACCAAACAGTGAGCTCAAGTGGATATAGAAAACACAAGTCAGAATTCTAAATATGGATCTGAGAATAGTGTAAAAGGATTAGGCGTCTTTGTCACATGAAGAGCAAACCCACATGCCAGCATGCCTTTCCAGTGCAAGCAGCCACTGATCAAAGTAACATCTACCAGTTTGTAAATATGCTAATCTTCATGTTTACACAAAAGTGTCAGCACTTGCTTTACATCACAAAGAGCCTCATACAGTTGAAGATTAATTACTTCCAACACTGAGATAGTGTGTAAATACTGGTTTCACCAGAACCCTACCTTTTGCTGTATTTGCACAGCTCAGCAGAGGTGTATGTTGCTAAGACAGATAATTCAGGGACACTTACAAAGTGTCAAATACCTCCGGATAGATAGACTTTTGACAGGTATTTTGGTGATTATGTGGAGCCAGGATTAGGCAGGTTTAGGCTTCAYGTTGCAAGTAGTGGGTGGAAAAATATTTTTGCTTTTTTCTATGAATTTTAACTCTGAATAGCACTATCTAYCCTAAACCTGATTTGTGCCTTCAGCTTTTACACTTATATGTGATTACAAAACATTTAAAACTAATTTTTCCGCTCTCTGGCTTAATATCACTTTCCTTCCTTTTAGTGGCTTAGAGCCACCTCACAGTCCACTGGGCTCTTGGCAGCGTCCATGTCTGCTTGCTGAATGCTCTAACTCTGCTTTAGAGAAGGATGAGAGSTCTGATAGGGACACACAAACAAATAATTTTCTAATAGTGAATTTCAGAAACCTTCATCTGTGGTATAAAAGAGGGAAAATAATTACAATGCGTGCTGAGACTGAGAGAYCAGTACCTGCTACTGCATTGTTGCAACAGAGAATGATGATAAGGAGATGAAGCCAAAGTAAGACTGGATTCCCAAGGTTTAGGTGCTTAAGTCATGGCTTGCAATATCTCTTTAGAAGATATTTTACATTTTCATTACCATATACTCTCTACAAACGGTGGCAATTCTGATACTAAAGGGCCATGAGAAATAATTAAAAAAGGGGAACACTTTCCAGTGGGAATTCTCAATTCTCTTCACTTCTCCCTTGCTGTTAGTGCTCAGCAAAATTGCCACAAGAACTTCACTAGTTGCCAACAAATATTATCAAATTTGTTTCCTATTCTAAACTGAAAAAAAAAAAAAAGGTGTGATGTTGGCAAATGCTAGCATTACAAGATTGCCAGAGCAAACAAGAGTGAATAGATGAGGATAACTGGGAGATTTTAAGAAAAGAGAATAAAATGTAATGTTTAGAAAGTGAGAAAGAAATGGCTTCCATGTGAAACACCAAACCTGAGGGGAAGCACTTCCATATTAAACACTCAACAATGCATTTCACAGGAGTGCTTGCTGCCCAAGCCAGCCAGTCTTGATTTCCCTCTTTGCTGTGCATGCGACAAGGTGACGAYGGCCCCGCGAGGAGCTCTCAAGGCACAGGGGCTGGCGGCTGCCGAGCAAGATTGACGAGGTGACACATGGGCTGCTCTGTCCCGAGTCCCTGTCCCCAGGAAGGCAGCTGGGAGCCAGCAGCCCCCGGGCTGGGGAGTGTGGGGGCAGCAAGGGCTGCAGGCAGAGCCGCACCAGCTCGGGCACCCGGCAGCAGCAACATGTGCAGCAGAGACCGAGGCTGCTGTGGTTCAATCAACATGCTCCATCTCACGTTTGCATAGGACAACACAACCATCAGATTAATTACTAATTACAGTGGATTGCGCCTAAGTAGGTTCACAGCAATAATAGTAATAAAAAGACTAAAAGAAGCATTATTAGCATAGTTAATTATATGACCATTGGCGAGATTATTGATGGAGATACAAAATGCTGTTGAACAAGAAAGATATGTTTGACATTGCTTAAGAGAAGCTTCGCTGTTGCTTCATATCTTTTTGGATTTTTCTAATCATCTCATCTGTGTTCCGAAAGTGCAAAAAAACAGTAATTATCTCTGTTTGATCTTTGACTAACAATTATTTATGAATCTAATGGAACAATAGTGTTTCTAAAATGTAAGTAAACCCAGTAATCTTTAYCAGCATAAAATCTTCAGCCACACTGGACTGGGTTATGGGAATCTGCCGTGTGATGAAAGCAGACAATAGTAATTTATTGGTTTAGTCATAATCCTTTCAGTAGTCCAGATTGCTGTTGCAAATTTGTTAAAAATCTGCTACCATTCACTGAGCAACAGTACAACACCTGAAGCAATAACATGGGTGGGGAATGTAAAGGAGTCCTCTGATATTCATGTGTGGCATGAGTTAGACAAGGCCACGGGAAAAGAACTGAGAAAGAACAATGTTGCACAAACCAGAGAGAGATTCCTGTTCTCCCACAGCATATATGCAATTTAATCTCCAAATGGAGAACAGTTTAACTTTTCAAATGCTTCAAGAGTACAAAAAAGAATTATTCACTCAGCAGTTATTTTTTATCCTTTACAGAGTGGCCACGTGCTCCTGTGAAGGACCTACTGCAACGAGACAYCACCTGCGTAAAACCACACTCTCATGTGAAAAGTATTTACACAGTACACACTATTTTCCCTTTAATTTTTCTTTATTTGGTGCACTTGGCAATACATAGCTCGCTGCTCAGTCAGCCAGTTGCCCTAGTGTTTAACATGGCAACTTCAAGAATAAATATTAATATTTTTAATCATCTAGTTTGGCAAAGGAACTGAGGAGCAGCTGCTGTATGTACGACTGCCTTCAACTCATATCCTGAAATAGGCTAGACTTGACTGCCCCCCTTTAAAAATATCCTAGAAGGCAGACCTCTGTTGGAGTCTGACTTTGGTGGCAGGTATAATTACAGGCTCCCATTGAGAGGGAGACAGAGTTGTGACCAAGTGATATAGATCTGTTTTCAGAGCAACACTCAGCAAACAAACAATCCTCCCAAGCACTCCAAGGGAACAYAGCACAGCACAAATGGTTGTGTTAGCACATGTGTGTCTCAACATTACTTTTTGGTTATGTTCTGATCACTTACTGCTAGTCATCATATTTTATGAACCTCGCCCATGAACACTAACATGCAAACTGAAATTTAGGACTCCTGACCTYTAACACGAAATGGCCATAGGTGTTCCCACAGCTGTTAAATAAACCTGTGTTTATGGAGCCATAAATGTAGTGCAGGTGAAGTTTCCAATGATGTAATAACAACTTCCATCGCTGTGCAGTTTGTCATTTATACAGCAGTGTACCATCACCGGTGAATATTGTTTTACAATAACAGCACAGGTTCCTTGGATTAAATCACTCTTTCTTCATTTATGAGTCATTCGACCTTTAACCTTCCAGAGGAAGATCAAACCACTTCTTAAGGCCCCACTCTTTTAACCGAGGAGCACAACAGTTGGTTAGATAACTAAGGAGGTTGGTATGTGCCCCCAGGGTTTCACAAACAACTGTCCTAGATCTTTTATAAGATAATCTTAACATAATCATGTAGCCACAAATTGTCGTGTAAATTCCCAATTAAAAACACCAAATAGGAGCTGTAAATCATGATACAACTGCCACCTTTTCTGGACTGAAATACAGTTTGAAAAGCAATAGAGAAGCTCTTGTTTGTGCTTGTTCTGGCACTCAACACACCAACAGCAAAACAGTCTATTTGATTCACAAGAGAGTGACAAAGTGCCAGGACAACTGAAACTGCTCAAAATGTAACCAAAGCAGAAACAGAAAACACAGAACTTACAAAACTGCTCCATCCCCCATTCAGGACTATGCTTGTAAAAATGAGCATTTGTGTTGGCATGGCTCCACACCCACTCCTTGTCCCAATTTACATTAAACTGCAGCATGCTCCTGTTGGAAGGATTGATGGCAATTTGGGGGATGGGAGGAGATTTTGTTTTTAAAAAATGGCAGCTTAATTACAATATAAATGTTAGAAAAATAAATAGTCATTAAAGCCCTTGATCCATGGCTGATTGGCTTCATTCCACAAACTTTAGCAAAGCTTGAATCTGACAGAACTGAAGACACCCCATCTGCCACAGCGCCCTGGCCTTCGTCAGGGATCCAGCTGAGCCACTCATGGTGGGTGACACRTGTCTGTCAGACCACAGATCTCCAGCCTAGTTTATGGTACCACAGGTCCTCCTTCCAAGACATCTGCTTTTCTCCTGCCACCATCAAAAGTCAACCTCTATTTCCTTTGTGAAGATTATTCTGTAGCCTAAATTATTTCAAGACCAGGCTTCAGTGCTAAGTGTCTTGGCTCCTTGTTCTTCACATGCACACTCACTTGCAGATGCACACCCCTTCCCTGCAACATCCTTCCCCACACTGGCAGCCAGAAGCATGATCAGAATGGGTTTTATAGGTGGTGCACAAACAATCCTAACAATTAATTAAAAAAATTTTAAAGCATTCAGCAAATATCTTAGTTGCTGTCAACAAGCAATCAACAAATGCAGATCGCGTTTTTCTCCTCCTACTTCACACTTTCCATCTTTCCCAACACTTGCCAGAATGTTGTGGTGATAGATGCAGACAATAGATGCTTTACTAAACATGTCCTTGATATCTGCATAATCTCCTTTAATATATATCATTAGCTTGGGCCAATCCCATGTTATTGCTTCCTCAACACTGCTAGCACATCATGATCTGGAAGGAGCTATTTATTGCTCCAAGAATGTGACAGYCTTGCCCAACCAGTCAGACCTCAAAATTTTACTTACTTGTCCCTTTTAGCTTCTGTTCCCTCCAGTACCTAATGCAGAAAAGATAAAAATGAGACATTGCAGCCACTGACCTGCAACATAACRTTCCTCACAAACACCTTTCCACACTGCTAAAGTCTGGACACCTGCAAATCCAAGTTTATGGAAATGTCTGTGATCACTAATAAAATCCCTTCTAATCAAATTTTTCAAGTATAAAATATAGTCAGAGGGAGAGTCATTTTCTTCAAGTGCAAAACTCAGGCCTTTGAGGTGCACAGGATCTGAATCCTCTGAGGGGAACCTCAAATATCTCAGGACAGAAGAATTCCAGAACTGTAGAGGGGACAACTTCTGTGTTGTCTGGTAAAATTTTGCAGTTGGGTCACATGATAGAAACAAATTGCCTTGGGAGGAATGTGGAGAAGACAATAGTGAGAGGCACATGCTGAAGAAACAGCATGTTTAAGTGGTGGGCAAGGCCAGATTGTCAACCTGAGTAACCGGGACTAAAGTGAAGTTCAGGGAGTCAGAGCTCTCTCTCTTACCCTAGATTTACTGTCTGAGCCCCAGGAGMACAGTCCCCAAAGAGCCTCAGATGGGGCAGGCTGCAGTGAGGAAACGCTTGGATGTCTATCTAGAGCCCATATCTCACAAAGGAAAAACCAGCCTGGCTGGAGGCTCCCTTGCTGTGATGCAGCAAGAATTTGTGGTCCCTCCAAGCCAGCTGGAACAGTCTGGCTCCCAGTGGCAAAGCTGCCCTGACAACCTACTGCTGTGCAGAGCTCAACAGGACAGCACCACGCTGGCCACCAAGGCACTCCTGAGGCCGAGATCGTCAGGAATGCTGTCCCATGTGGCACAGCCCCACACACTGCTCTGAGCCATCCTCCTCCCAGCAGATCCCACACATCACCATGCCAGAAAAGCCCCTCCTGTCCCCTCCCAGGCACAGAGCACACTTCATGTTAACAAAATAGCTTTTTTTCCTCAACACTCCTATGTTTCTTCCTTCACTTTTTACCTTTTTTTTTTAAATTAATTTTGTCTTTATGAAGACAGCTATCAGCTTATCAGAGGACRATACTAATAGCCTCTCCATTCTTCTCTGTCTTCTTACCATGGCCAGCAAAGGAGATCCTATGGGAACAATGGTAACACCTCACTCTGTCTAGCAATTTTGCCCAGCATAATACAGTGGCCAAGTGTACAGAAGTTTCCAGCATTTTTACTGCATAAATACCTCCACAAGGCTCTTGTCATCCTTCCTTTCGGACAAATGCACTCTGATCTGGGCATTTTCTATATACTTCTTGAGAATGGATGTTTCAGGAGTCATTACAAATCCATACTTTGTGTTCCTTAGCAGTACCCAAAAGCCATGGGAGCAGCTGCATAGGCTACTCTGCTTCATTTGTAAGGCACCTTTCAGATCCTAAGGATTCAATCCTCACACCATGTCAACAGACTATCCTGCTTTAGGCCGCGGGGATCATTCAGAACCACGCCAATGACAGTTGATGGTAGATGCTAAAATAYGAACCCTGTTGATCTGAATTACATAGATATTTGTACAGGCTCTGCAAGACTTTCCCAAAATGCACAGAGCTCATTCCGATGCAACCTATGAAAACTGCTCTGGGACCAATTTAATTTTTGATTGTTCTTAAGCCCTGAGAAGGAGCCTAGAAGTTTTGCTCCTAGGACTTTAAYTTTGGTGCAGACTGTATTCATGTTTCTTCTATAGGTACAGAAGCCAGGACACACAAGCTGTGTCCTCCCAGAGGGAGGCAGACAGATACGGCCCTTTCCTTTTTTTATTTTGCAAATGCCACAACAGGCTCCACTGCTCCCCAGACAGTCCTGAGTGAAGGCAATTCATCTTGAAAGGAAAGGCCAGCAGGTTCACCGACCTAACTAATAGGCATGCTACAGGAACCCTAGAATATGTTCAGACAACAGCCTTTTCTATTTTGGGTAAATGTTTGTGCCTCTCATTGGCATTTCCTACCCATTGTATTCTCCTGATAAATTCAATGCATTACCCTTTGCCCACCTTTGTTGGGCTTTAAGTCCATATGTCCTGTATCACTGTAGCAGTCTGCTGAAAGTCTGATTTTTTCCCTTGGCAATCTCTGCTAAAATCACGACAGAACTTACACAAATATAAAACTGAGTCACCCCAGAGAAATTTTCCCCTTTGCTTTGAACAAAGCTACAGTAGTTGTGAAAGAAACAAACTAACCAGGTTCAGTGGCCAACCAGAAAAGGCCAGGAAGGAGATAAAGTGTTATTCACTCTGGGTTCCACYGGTATCTAATTTTTTTAATCTTCAGCTGTTATTAATATTTCCATACGAGACTGGCAATGTTCAGTACCYGATTCACATTTATTATGGAGATGAACATTACTGAAAACAAGCACAGCAGGAGCGTATTGCTCCTTAGCTTTTGGATTTTTGATAAGCCATTGCCATCGTGAAATCTGTCCAACTGCTCGTGAAACTCTGGCAAAGTGAAACGAGATCCCTTTGCCCGAACCCCGTAACAGAACCTCGTGCCAGATGACTGTATTTCTTGCATGCGTAAAATTTGCTTCAATCAGTTGACAGAAGGTTTGGGGTTTTCCAAATGTTGTGAACCTGGTTGAGATTATTGAAATCCTCAGCTCTAGGAGTGTTGGGTTACTGTTCTTTTAAAGCATGCTTCCTCTGACAACAAAATGTAATTAAGGAGGCCATCGCTGTCATGTTACGGTCCCTTTTTAGAAGGTCTGGAAGAATGTAAAAAGGGCATAGCAAAAGTTGCTTAACCTCCTCAGAACTAAACGTCCCTAACATTTTTACGTCTTCTCTTTGGTCCATATTGGTCACAATGATGAAACAATTTAAAGGAGAAAAGGTCATGGCAAAGCAGTGAACTTTATACGCTCTTCAGTGCAATAAAAGTCACTTAACGTACTAGCATGGGAAAGGCATGCCTGGCAATATGAGGGAACAGGATGGATTTCAGATTCTCAGTAGGCTGTTCAGAGAAAAAAGTCTTTGGGTATCCATGTGAATCAAACACCAAAAAAAATGAAACACTTGCAAATTTTCCATCTTATCTAATTTCACTAAAAGGAAGAAAAACTAAGTTGAACCCTTCCATCCAATATTCAACACGCATGAAGTATCATGGAAAACCATCTACCTCACTTCCAACACATGTGCTGTACTGAGGGTAGGTCCAAAAATTGTCGTGGTTGACATTGTCTCTAGTTTATGCCAGGACCTACAGGAAAAAAAAGATAAATTTGAGTCAGGAAGATTATTTTAGGCTCTATATCGAAAATTAAAATCATACCTAATTTTTTATCGTATGTATTTGCTATTTCAATTATATAGAGCCAGGGTATGAAGGAAAATTCTTAAACCATCTCCAAGCTGTTCTAAAAACAGYGCTTTCTAGAAAATTCACCTTTTTCTCCTTGTTTTGATGCTGCCCTGCCAATACAAACGCAACTCCTTCTAATGACACTAATGTCAAACCTTTGAACTCTTTTTTTCTATTGAAGCCAAGGATTCTGCAAAAAAAAATAGGAACAAAATCCACACATTTCTTGGGGTTTGGTGTTTGGTTTTTTTGTTTAGTTTCTTCTTTTTTATACATTAATTTTCTTTTAAAAGAAAGAGTTAATTATCTTTCTRAGGCAATGATTTTTGCTCCCTAATTTTAGAAACTACACTGGGGGTAAGAGTGATTTTATTCTTRTATATTATTTCCCAGAGTATGTTTTCCTTCAAATCTCTACATAAATCTTTTTTAAAGCTTACTCTGGTTTTCACCCTTCTGGAGGTTCACATTTTTATGTATTTCTGCCCAGTGCCAAAAGAAATTTTTTTTCCAAGCATCCTATTTTACAAAAGTTTTTGAAGTCTATTTGCATTATGTCTCACAAGTCTTCACAACATCAAGTGATTCCAAAAACTGTACTGATTCAGTCAAAAAAGAATTGTACTGTGTGACCAAACAAAATCACCCCAGACTTYGAGTCCTTAGTATTCAAAACCTCCATAAGTGAACTGTAACCAAGAAGAATCCATTATAATAATTTGAAAAATGAAAACTTGAAAAAGTTGTATCTGTTTGTGAACAATTCATGAGCACAGAATGAGGCACAATTCATGGAATGAATTAYTCTTTGTGAATTATTGGCCCACTATTATCCTCGTAACCAATGAGACACATGATTTACATTTCTTTTACAGGCGATAGTAGCTAATTGATGTCCTGGTGTGATATGGAATGAAGCACAGTCATATAAATAAATTGTTTCCTAAATTCTTCACAAAAACACATTAATATCTTTGACACCATGCAATTGTATGCGGTGAACACTGCTAAGACAGTAATCGTGTCATCAAGAGTTAATTTATTCTCAGCAAGTCCATGTAATGCAGATATTAATCTCCCGGAGCACACACTGTTGTTCAGGGTTAAAACATTCACAGTTTCTGAAACATAAACAAGTCTCACACTCACAGCTGTTCTCCAAGAGCTGCTGCTCGGCAAGGATTTGTCACTTAGCTGCCTTTTTTGAAGAACGAGTAAAGAAATTCAGAACACAAAGGGAGGGCGAGCTTGTTCGTATTTCCAGAGACTTTTCTGCTGCCTTTGGGTTACAGCTATCAAGTTACGGATGCAGACGAATTCTTAAAAAGTGAGCAATGCAGCTCTTGGCGAGTGGCAGAGCTACATGCAAGACTCAGAAGACTCAGAAGAAACACCCTTTTGAGAAGACAGTTTGAATGCAAACAGGGCTTAACAAAGTCCAAACCACTTCCTAAATCCATCTTGCTGTGTATGACCTTAGTTTGCCACTTTACAACTCAAAATGGACAGAATACACCCCCAGAGCAAAGGTTATGCTTCAGCAGAGCTGCTGGCTTGCTTTTCCAGCAGCCAGGGCATGTACAGGGCCACCACTTGAGTAACACAAAACGATGCTTTCCATATCCAGCATCCAAGAGCAGAAGTGGCCTCTGAGGCGCTGGCCACCACAAACACCACATGCCTTTAATCCTTCAGAATAAGGGCAAGGTACCCCCTAGACCCTGTCCCAGGCAGCTGTGTTCAAAGCAGGAGGAGCCCTGGGTCCAACCCTGCATTCTCCATGCTGCTGCCTCAGGGAAAGCTGCAAATGAGGAGATTTGATACACTTCCCTGAGGTGTAATTCTTTTTTAAACGTTTTTTTTTCTATTTTTTCTTTCTTTCTTCTTCTCCAGTCGGCTGCCTTAACTATGGGCTCAGCACAACCACTGTATGATATCTTCATCAACCATTTGAAAGCTCTGGGTCAGAAGCTCTGAGATTTGMAGGTAGAGCCATGCTAATTTTCTGGATGGCCCTTTTGACCATAGTCAATTTCTACTAATTAGAAAAAAGAAATAATTAGCTAATGTTAGTGAAGAGCTTTGAAGATGARTAAGCTATGGGGAAAGCACTAGGCATATTAGTGGGAAGCAAGTTTGATCCTTTTTTAAATTTGTATTTAAGTAGCTCAAAGTGATTATAAATGGACCAATTGTAATAGCTAACCACTGTAAGATTAATACAATGTCTTTTGGGAAATTACAGTTTATATTATACAATTAAATATTATACAATCGCTTTATTTTAAGGACTCCTCCTTGGAATTTTCTATTTAGTTCCGGTCAGTATGCTTTTTATATGTCATTTAATCCTTCSCCTAATTTGTACAAGTAAATTATAATTACTATGTAATAATAATAATAATAATGGCAATGGTTAGACAAGTAAATGTGAGTCTGCACCTGAGAAATATCAGGTTATAAAACAGTCTAGTAGAAATTACTCAGGCAGGTTGTTTTCCATTCACAGGATGCTTTGTCTACCTAGAGCCCTTTTCAGAACCGCAGTATAACTCCTTCACAGGGTGCATACAATGGGTCACGTCCTGACCTCGTTCTATCAGCACAGCCCCGTTCCTTATCACAGTCTARAGCAACAGTTGCCCCACTTGGTAATTACACGGAAAAGGCAAAGCAAAAGACGAAGCTCTCCTTTCYTCTTGCTGAATTCTGGGGGTATTTGATATGAAAACTTACATATCTATAAATCTCTTTACTCTGCAAAAAGAGCACGGTGCACACACTGCCCAGGACCAAAACATTGCTGGGGCTCCAAGTGAGATAGCTCTGTTGGGACAGAAATATTCTCTTCATTTCCAGCTCCCATAAAAAAGATCCATCTTTTGTACTAGCACGAGACCAGAGCCTGTTCCCATCTGGGTATGTGTCCGGAGACTTTAGCTCCAACAGCATGACAAGAATTCCAGCATGAGTAACGCACTGTACTCCTCCTGCAGGAAGGACTATACTTTAGCTTACCAAACCAGCCACTCCTCAGAGACACCTCTGCAGCACATGTTAGTGTATGCTTCCCTTCTCCCCTCCCTTTTCAAAGAGCCACTCAGAAATAATTTACCCCCTGTTAGATGGGATGATAAACGGAAGAGATATTTGGCAACCTTCATACCTGGTTTCCTTCTTGGCCCCTCCTCTTGCTTGTAAAACTTAAGATGAAATTACCACCCTACTGTCATTACTATTCCATTGACACAAACCATCTGGACATTTTATATACGGGGTAGAGAAAAGAAAGGAGTAAAATAACCTTTGGATTTATATGTTGATTCCTACCCTGCTTTGTAGACACAGGATGCAAAGCCCTCAGGTCTGATAACATACCATTTTGTGTAGGAGTAAACTAAATTAGGTGTCATGGCATGAAAACTCAAGGCTTAAGAATCTTTTGGTATCTCAAGTTCAAAAAAAAGCATGAGGAACATAGCTTCTTTCTGAGAAACATCTGCTGGATTGACCTAATGTGCTGTGTAGGCTTCAGAAACACAAACCCACAGTCTCTGTCTTCTGGACATGGCAAAAAAGCTAGTTATATTTTCGGTAAGAAAAAGGAACTATCTAGTGTACTGGGCTACTGTGGGACCTACTGTCCATTGGATATTTGAACTGGTCTTTATTTGATCTGCCTTCTTGAAATGGAGAAAAAATATATACGTGTATGAATGTATGTGTGAATATATATTATATTATATTAATACTTGTTTGTTTGTTTGTTGTTTACAAAATGAACAAGTTGTAGATAAGTACAGGAACAAATACTTTTAGCGAAAATGTGCCCCAGGCCTCAAACAGCTGATTATAACTTTAGAGAAGGTTGACAGTCTGCCAGGCAAAGCAAGTCAAATCACAGGGGACGAGCACGAAGAACCTGTTGTTCTCACAAACCCAAAGTTCAGTTTCAAGGAACTGCAACCATGACAAATCATGAGTTTGTGGATGGCAGTACACCAGGGATGGGTCATTCTCATGTACTACTGATCCCCAGGGTGAGGAAAATCCAGAGGGAAGGAACTTGAGTGACATTTTAGCTTTTATATCACAACAGAGGACAGTGAGCAGCTCTTTGGAGTGTGGCTGTGTGGTTGCATTTCCTTAGCACTTCTGCTGTCCATTCCCCCAACTTCTGGTGTGGGTCTGGGCAGTGAACTTCAAAGCAGCATRAGAGGAATACTGCAATGAAAAAATATCAGGCAAAAGTTGCTTATTTTTCCAAATAATCAGGGTTTCTCTTTTTTCCCCAGACGTTTATTCTTACCCTACTCTGTAGTAGTAGCTAGCAAATGGCATATACGTAGCTCCCTATTTTTATACCATAAAAATAGCAACAAAAGAGAGTGATACTCCAAACCAGTCTACTAGGAACAAGTCTTTCCTTAGAAGTAGGAAAAAAGCCTACAAAACAGACGAAGCATGTGAATTAACTAGTGCCACTATTTCCAAAGCCACTGAAAGCAAAGGAAGATCCAAGAAAACACTGATATTTATATATATAGGGGTGTTCTATCAGATCTTGCAATGTGACAAGAAGACATGTCAGTATCAGCACAGGTCCTGCTGGCAACACCTTGAAAACTATGTGGAGGTATAGAAAGTAAACAGCACTAGCTGTGATTTCCGTGATAAAATAAAAATGTAAGGAAAGTCTCTTGGGATCCATAATCTGGAATTGTCACGGGATACAGATTGTCTGTCTTTCTGATAAAAGATGTCAGTTCCTTTTCTGGGATTTAAACAGAAAGAAGCACTTGTGATTATTAGGCTGGCTGTATACCATGAGGGCTGTTGACAGAATCACTACAAACAGCAGAAGTGTCTGCTTCAACCATCAATGTTCATAAAATTTCYGTATCAAAAGAGCAGTGCAGCCCAGACTCAGCCATAGAAAATGCAATTTCCTGGCTCCAGAAYTTCTAATTTGCCCTAGTACACATGGTGGAACAAATCTAAAATTTCCTGGTATCTACACAGATCAAAAAGCATCCACTAGGTCATCCCACATTAGGCATTCATAATTTTTAAAAGCAACTGATTAATTAAGCTTGGGAAAGCTGAGGTTGTTGTTGCCATTTTGCAGAGCTGGAAGCTCTCGCTGTGAGGCATGCGTTTTTTGGTCAGGGAAGGATGTGCCCACTGAGCCAGCACGGGCTCACACCCTTTGTGGGAAGCACTGCCTGGCTTTCAGAAGGGGAGYCCAAGCTGCAGTATGCTGCTTTGAAAATTAATTAAGAGGAAGTGCATCCCACACTGAGAGTTATTATACTCAAGTGTCTTTAAGAAGGCCAAAGACAAAAATATTGACCTTCCTGCTGCCAGCATCAACACTGCTGCCAACCAAGCGAATGGAGAAGCAAGCCCTAAACAAAACAGGCTTGTTGCTCAAGATTCATTTTAAAGCATAGGACTGAAAAAAATTTTTCCAAGTGCCAGTAATAAAGCAGAACCCACATGAGCTCTCCGAAAAGAAGTCTTTGGGCTGAATCAGCAGCAGCTCTCATTTTGCACACTACAGCTTGGCTGGAGAAGATTTGCACAGCAAACACCAGGACCTGCATTTCTGTGAGTTCCTACTAAAGGTGCGGGGTGGAACCCCATTGTGCTTGGAGACATCACTCCAAAGCTGGAAATGGCTCTTCTCAGAGCACAGTGCTGGGCGTGAATGGATCTGTCACTGTGGGAATGGCCATGCTCTCCTAACGTCAGATACCCTGCAAAAGCAAAGCAAAGAGGGACAGCAAACAAGCTCTTTTCTTGTCTGATGTTTGCCCAATTGAAAATGCGCAGCTCTCAGCCACTCCACAGATTTCCTCACACACTCAACCCACTATAAACCAGATTGCTCTTCAGCTCCTTACACAGAACCAACCACATATGCAAACAGTAAACGCGTCACACACTGACCCGTGAGTCACCATTTCTGTTTTCAGGTGTACATCACTGCCACAAGAGTGGGACTGGTTTCCCTCCTGCACTACTTATAACCCAGACTAACTGCTCAGAGCTGTGGCACTGCACGCGGGTATCCAAGAAAAAGAGCGCTTTTATCCCTCAGCATTACAACTGGGAGCCTGAAAGCATGGATTTCTGCATGAAATTCTTGCAAAACACCATTTCCACAGATACTGCTGTTTGTGACTCACATTTGCTTCACTACCAAGTGTGGGAGAAGTGCTTCAGCCCTGCCTGTTCACCTTGATGCTCCTCCTGTGGTTCTTCCTGCCGCCCACAAGGTCAACTCATCATCTTCCAAGCATAACGCGGACACCCGTGAAGCCCACACTCACCCTGATGCACAGACCCCTTTGAGACTGCTACACGGCAACAGGATCACCCAAAAATTCTTCCTCATTCTCTTTATGACTTGAACAGCCACCCAGAAAAAGAAAAAACACCCAGTTCATAACAATGATCTGTCTTCTACTGCACAGCACCAGTAAGAGCACCCAGGAAAGAGGAAACTCAAACAGGAGTCAAGACTGGTTGACACTGAATAAAAAAATCCCTACAATTGATGCCCAGTGCAAGGACAAAAAGAAGAGTTAGAGCTAGAGTCCTGTAAAGCTGCCAGTGCTGATGCTGCTGACAGCTTCAGCTTAAGACCCTGAGATGAGTTCAGTTGATCAGAGCATGGTGCTAATAACGCCATGATTGCAGGTTGGATCCCTGTACAGGCCTTTCACTTAAGAGTTGGACTTGATGATCCTTGTGGGGCCCTTCCAACTCCGAATATTCTGAATTAGCCAAATAGTGTTCATGCAAATCACAGCCATGCAATGTATAAAAAATATTGCTGTCATCATGAATCAATATTCATGGTATTTCTTCACCTGTGTCCTCCTTTCTCTTCTCTGCATCTCCACTGAATTTGTCTCTCACCTCTTCCCTAGAGCACACCAGCTAAATGCCTAGCATGTAATCTATGTTGATGAGCAAGTAATTTTATTAATTAATCCAGGAAGCTGGATATTGCAATATTTTTCAGGCAATTTCTTTCATTTGAAGCCTGGCTGTCAGTTGATTTTCTGCATGTGTGTGATGTCAGGGGAACACAGTGAAGAGACAAGTCACCTTCATGGGAGGGTGGATGCTTGTTGTCTAAAGCAGACAGCTTCCAACAGCCAGATCCAAACCACTGAAATTGAAAGAAATACTATTTTTTCATTGACTTCAGTGGGCTTTGGAGCAAATCCATAAGCTTTACCAACTCAGCAATGCTAGAAAACTCAGTTTTGCAGAATCAGAGTGACTGACTTACAGATGCCCACTCCCACTTTAATACTTGTCCTAATCTGATAAAAGCATCATGTCACATGATTTTTTTTTCCCCGTTTATTTTTCTCTTTTCGTCTTTTTTGGAAATACATTCTGATTATGCCAAAAGGGCAAATGGCCAGTTTAACTGACTTGAGCCTTTGATCCTCATGAGTTACTTGTCTCTTCAGCAAAGTTCTCATTTGAAGTGCTTTCAGCACCTGATTTATTAACAGTTGGGTGGAGTTAGGCTGTTTTGCAATTCCTGAGAAGCTGATAATAAATCTGATGCTCATATCACAGGTGGTGCTGATATTTTTAGCTGGATTGCAAAAAAAGTTCATAAACTGAAACAAATGTTTCTATACTGATGCTTCCATCCTGGAGTCCAGACAGCGACTCGTATTGTCCATTCTGGTGGACATTTTGCCTTTCATAGATTTCCTCTCTGAATACTCTAAACTCAGTCTTTTAAATATCTTCTCTTAATATTATACCCATAAATTTTATTTTAATAAAAATAGGTGCCTAACAGGCATAAACAAAAAWATGCCAAAACCCCCACCTTAATTGTTTTTCAAACCTTTTGCACATTTTGTTTAAAACAGATGTTTCCCTGACTTGTCATTGTGATGAAAGGAAACCCAATATCCCCTCTGCTTTCCAGTGCAGGGCTGCAGAAACAAGGAATGACAGAGGAAGAGCAAGAACCATCTTAACTAGGAGGTGATTATTACAGCTAGAAGAGAAAGAGCAAGGACACATGCTGGTGGTGGGAGCTCATGTATTTGAACATTCTTGTTACCTTTTTTCTCACAGTCTAAATTAATTTTAAAGGCTGCATCTGTGTGGTTCAATACTCTGGCTGAAACAAAGTCAAATAAACTCCACCCACCTGTTAGGCAACATTCTGCAAATCCAGTATTAATGTCACGTTCCTAATTATATTTCACTTCTCCAGTTACATTTTTGCTATGATCCTGTCTTCACTGAAAGCAGCTTTCATCTTAAACACAGTTTTTCTCAGCTCCCCGCTTTTTCCCCTAGCATTCATTATGCACAGCCTGGTAATAGTTCTGATTTTCATGGATAGTCTTAATCCAAAATTTACAGTAAAGTATTAATTGTATGGTTTCTTTCAGTCTGCCTCATCCTCGACTCTCTCAAGCTATGCTTAGTTTATAAAGCCATCACAAATGCTATGATACACTTGAACAAGAGCCAAAAGCTTTGTAACGATATTTTGCTGCCTAGAAAAAAGAAAAAATATATTTCTTAACTTTCAACAAATTTCCGTGTTGCCTCTGATATGAAGGTAATGTGAGGCAAAAGAGACAATGCATATAATAAGAAATATTTCACTCCTTTATCCAGAGGGTATCTTCAGCCTGGTCGATGTGAAAACTGTACAGATCCAGCTGCTCATTCAGCAAACGACACAAGCCTGTGCTTAAAATATGTAACTGTTAAAAGGATCTTATATGCAAACAAATCAGGCATTTAGGTCCAATAGGTTGACAGTCCCATATGTAATTTCAAAAGGGCCTTTTCATTTTAGGGCACTGGTGATTTCCTTCTCCAATACCACTCTCCTATATTTTTGAGAGCAATTACACCACAGATGCAGGAGCAAAAGGCACAACTGATGAGAATCATCACTCCTCTTGTGGAAGCAGAGTCCCTAATTCCAATTTTTCGCACTCTTTTTTCCTGTCTTTTTCCCATGCTATACTCAAGGAATCAAGAAAAATAGCTATATTGGTTTTCTTTTCTGGATAAGCACTGCTGCATGGATGTGCCCTTAATGTGAAACACAAGCTTTGTTGTGAAGGCATAGGATCATTTCCTAAGCATGATGTTTAAATGGAAAATAGAGTGCTTAGGAAAACCAGTCCAAATTCCCTTCCCCAGACATAGCCTGCTGATGTAGAATTCAGACTTAAGCAGAGTAGGAGACCTTCTCCTGTGCTGCAGACATAAATCTTTTCTCAGCATTGCTGGAAAAGGCTCTAGGCTTACATAGGTGAGACAGCTGTGAGGAAATAAAGAGGGATTTGCTAGTGGAGAGCTTGTCCAGTTTTCTGCCTGCAAAAGATAAGACTTCAAGTTGATGGGCATCTTACCGCACAGATGGCAATGAAACTGCTATGTTCTCCCTCCAGAAACACAGGAAGAGATAGGATCCCACTGTGTATGCTACTTTATGTTTCTTTCTCCTCAGTTTTTTTCAGTTTGATTTGGTTTTGTTTTGGTAGACAACTGCATATCCATGGATAGTTAAGATATTTAAGGCATTTCCTAACATTGAGCTCTTCTCTTCTTAGCACTAAGCCATAGGTAAAACTCTCCTTTCCACTTTGCAAAGCTGCATTTAACTGAGGGCTTGAGAAATCTTAAATCTTATTCTCACTAATCACTAATGGGTTCCAGACTAAGAATGTCAGTCCCACTGATCTGGCAAAAATTTTACCTTACACCAGCGATTTACTCCCCAGCTGTCATCGTCTTGTTACCCAGGAGCTGCATGAATCTATCATAGCTGCTCTCAGAAGTGGATAATTTGTGCCTCTGTATCAACACTCAGATGCCAAAATAAGGCCAAAGTGTTCTCAATGAGTGAACTGCGCTTGCATYTGCAGATCTCAGATCAACCAGCCTTTCCAGAACAAGTCAGTGCAGCTCCCAACCTGCTGCAACTGGCACCAAACTTTTATAGCTGCAAGGAACCAAGATTGTAGGCAAAGATTTTTCAGATAAGCACGTCCTGGCTGCAGTCTGAACATTGTTGTAGGGATGTGACACAGGAGCTACAGTGACATGTGTCTCCTACCCTGGGCTCTCCTGTGCAGGGAGAAAGTCCCTGGAGATGCTAATCTGGTTTGAGGACAGATTTGCACCAACAGAGCAGAGCCAGCAATCCAGAACGAAAACGTGCACCTCCTTCTTAACCTGTGTGCTCGTGCTGATGTAGACATGGGCCCCAAATATGTGTGATTGGCACTTCCCATGCACTGCTACCAGCTGGGGACAAGAAGGCAGCTTTGAATGAAATTGCAGCTAAATTCACCAGCGCCACACGGTCCTGTTTTTTCTAGAAGGGAGTTTCAGTTACGTGATTTTCACTGTTTTGCTAACAGTTGCAAGGAGAAGCAGGAATGTTGGAAGTGTTTGAGAGCTGACATGACAGAATGCAACAGCCTTTCAGTGTCTCAGTGGTCGGCTGTGTAAATTAGTAGCTAGACCATTTTACAAATGTATATTATTTACCCAGCAGATGCTGTTACCGTCTCTTGTGTAAATTCATAATTAGACTATGTACTGCTTTGTGAAAATCCTTTAATAACAAAGGTGCCACTGGGTGCTGAAATAATTAAATCAGCCCATTTGAAACAACACTAGTTTACCACTTCGACTTGGGTGATATAATATTACACATTCCTGTAAAAAAAGCCAGAGAAATTGAGAATGATCAGCTACAAAACATCAGATACAAGGGATAATGTTACCCATTCAGTAGCTTTGGGTTTGGCATGAGTCTAGTGTCACAGTTGAAAAAGTTGCAGCCAACATACCAACAGCACAGACAAAGAACAGATGATCCATCTCCTCTGCCATCTATCATGCACAGCATTGCCAACTCCAGGGCTTTACCAGCACTGACATTTAAAACAAAGTATGTGTCAACCATATTAAATAATATACCAAGCTGTGGGTTATTAAGTGTGGGGTAATTTGACCACAGCAATTAAACTGAGATTAAAGAATGATAAAGGCAATGTTATATGCACTGTTCAGTGGGGTTTTTGGAACATATGGAGTCCTGAATATTTCCAAGTGTGAAAGCCACATCAGATATTAAGGCGCATGTCAGTCCCAATCAACACACTCCTCCTGCGCCCTCCCTCCTTCCCTTCCCCCTGCGAGACGATGCTCTCAAATGGCAATAGTTTTCATTCCACATATATTCAACAAATGAAATATCTTCTGACTTCTGTCTCCAGACTGCAGCCCAAAGACTGTTAGCAAAGCAATGGTTTAATATGGTAACACACTAAAAAGGTTTGTCACACTCTCCTGTAAGGCAGCAGTGAGTGGGTAATCCATGGACTGTGCACACAGACAAACAGTCACTGTGCACACAGACAAACCATTAATTTTCAGACCAGCAAGGCTCGTGGAATATCTACTCTTTCCTCCTCAAAGGGTTTTCTGATTGGAGTCTAATGGGGAATTTGCACATAACCAGCTTGTCTGCACACAAACAAGTGTATCCAGTCCAGGCAAGTTAAATCCACAGAAAACTAAAATCCAAAGGGCACAAGGCAGCTCACCAGCAATCTGCTCTCAGATCATGTCTGCAGGCATTTCCCCTTCCAGCAGGGTGGCCAGACAGAGAAGCAGTCAAGAACCCAGGCCTACAATAGCCAACAAAGGGGCATTAGAAAATCAGGGTTGGAATTTCCTATGTGTGGCCATATTCCTAGAAGTATTTTATTATTTAAAAGAAAAGACAAACTTATAATTGAAGGTAAACTCCCATTCCCAAAGTACACAGTTACCAAACACCCTGTGAAACTCTCCTCAGGTGTCTGAGGAACAGATTTGCTCAGCAATTGCAGCAAGTGTGGGTCAACTATAATGCACCTGGCCTTAATGYGCACAAATAAAAATCCTAATAAAACTATTGAAGCTCATAATCCATTTACAAACAATGTGTCTTAGGATGATCCTGATGGAGAAAGCCATCACAGTGCTCCTCATAAATACCTCAGCCTTCCCTCTGATATTTCCAGGTGGCTGCTTTTGGTACTTCTTTGAAAATTTCCAGTAAACAACATTTCTCTAGTATTTGCTCACCCTGAACCAGAACAATTCGGGTATAGTAAATGGAGATTTTTGAATATGTACCTGTATTTTGAAAGCCACCCTTCTCAGAACAACAGAAAAAAATAAAGTGCAGCAGAATGGTAAAGAAAATTGAAAAATTAGCTACAGCATTACAGAAAAATAAGGCAACACGCTAGCAAAGCATAAATGCAGAGAAATTCATACGTTGAGAGAAGAGATATGTCAAAATGTCTCCATTTAGAAACGTCAAAAGAACCCCTAAAATATTGCCAGGACTCAATGAAGTACAAATCAAAAAAAAAAATTAAAATCCCCTGGAAATAACTGCAATATAAACCCATTTACAATTGTTATAACAAAAGGAACGTATCCAGACCTGAGAAGATATTGACATCACTAAAAATTCAAACATCTTACCTCTTATTTGAAGGCCTTTAGATATACTAAAAAGAAGGAAATTCTTGCATGCCTTTCTCTACTTCCTTATCTGTCAGCATATAAGTAGTTCTGTTGCAATAAATGAGGCTGTTCATATTCTCCAAGCTGAACACATATTCCATTCAAAAGAAAAGGAAAAAGGGGAGAAAAAGAAAAGGCTATAGCAACATAGAAGATAGCTCCACTGCAGTGACTCCAAAGGAAGGAACTGTTAATACAAGCCCAGCCTCTGCACTAAAATCAATTTCGAAAAGTTAATAAAATTGTTAAAATTTTAGACTTCTATGTAAAACACAAAATGTATGCTTTCTGCATTCCGTCTCTTGTGATTTTTATCATCCTTCAATATTACATTAATATAATTATTTTTCTAACAATATATATTTAATCTACTGAATTTCATTAGTGTTCTCTGGACCTTCAACACATCCCAAGTACTACACACCACTCTATTATCCACAAATGAGATTTCCAACAACTATAAATCTTCTTTAAAAAAGAAGATCCTGGTGTGAAATAAACTGCATTTACCCCTAGTGAAAGTTATTCTAAGAGAAGAGCAGAGATAAGAACTCAGTGGCCACAAAGACCTGGTCAGTCTGAAGCAGCCAACCAGGCAATGTCTTCCTCTCCTGAAAGTTTCCTCTGGGTTAGGCCACCGCATGAATCTGTTGTGATACAATGAGCAGTATTGATAAGGCATCAACCACGAGTTAGATCTTCTCAAAGGAAAAAAAAGAGGAAGAAATTATTTCGGAAGTGAAGCTGGCTCATCACCATCCACAGGAAGTTCTGAAGCCTCCAGGGATGTCCAAGCCTAGTGTTAGTCCTAGAGCTTGAGCTCTCCAACCCAGTCCATCTCAGGCCAGAACAGCCAAACCAACCAGGACATATTGTGTGGTACTGGCTTTCTGTTTGTCTGACGTGTGATGGGCCCAGAGTTTCCCAAAGGGCAGCTCTTTCAAGACCTGGGCAGCAATTTTTATTCTACTCTGTTTAAACTATTTATCCACATTTACTATTTGCCGCTAGCACTAGTATGGGCACATGCTTTTTTTTCATTGTTTATCATTTCTATGCCCATAGACCATGACAGTGAAATAGAAATCAATAAAATAAACCAGACTTTTAAATACTGGACTCAGAAAAACTTCCCTCTACTGTAATTACAAATGCCAAATTTCATGACACCCTCTTTTTTAATAAGTAAGCTATAAACCTCTCAATAATGAGTCTTGTAATGGAAATGCTAAGTCCCTCTTTACTGCTGTGGCATGAACTTGCTGCTATAATCAACTATTTTTATCACTTAGTTGATTACACCTTAGAAAAATGACTGCTGGCAGCACAAGTCCTGTTTCATTAGAGACACTTTTAAATACTCTAGTGTGATAATACAATTGAGAACTGAGAGAAAGAAGAGCGGAAGAGAGTGAAAGAAATAGATAAACAAAGAAGGGTGAGGGGGGGAAGTAAAACTTAGGGGGCAAGAGGAAGGAAAATAGAAATATGTGCAATGGGTGACAGTCTGCAAGTTTGTCATTTCCAGCTCTCACCAGCAATGCAAAAGGCTGGGCTGGTTTTTGCCCTGGGCCCTCTCTGCCACCTAGCCAGTGTCCTTTTGCCACCCTGGGAGTGGCAGCAGCTTCTGGGCTCTTCCTGGATACCTGCCTCTCCAGATAGCCTTATAGTCCTGAGCTCTGTGGGTAGAAGTCTACCACCACCATTACAGGTGTTGTAAATTTTCCTTCTTGTTCAAGAAAACTTGGGATTTCCTGGTCATTTTTAAGAGGGTTTTTTTCTCCCCAGTTTCTCTGAAGACTTCAACTGGCACATGTTCACCCACAGTAATGAGCCTGCAGATTGCTAAAGCTCTCTGTGACCCAGTTTGAGACATGTGCCATATCTTATATACCAGTTTAGACCACAGAGTTTACTCCCTTTCCCAAACAAGTCATGAGCTTCTTTTACTGTTTTAACTGTGACTGTGGTATTTTGAAAGCCTACATTATTTCCTGCATAAATAACATCTAACTAACTTTCAATTGTGTGCTCTAGCAGAAGAGGACACAGGAAGAATGTCAGGAGCTTGTTTTTTTTCCTGAAGGGTGTTTGAGAAATACAAGATGCAATGCAAACCAGAAATATTGTATCTATTTTCTTCCCTTTAAATAGTGAACCTAAAACTTTTAAAGCTTCATTTTAAAGTGCCATTAATAGTGTTATCTGTGCAGGTGCAGCTACATACTGAGTGTCCCAAGCATACAGTGGCATCTTCTCTTGTTCTTACATTAGTCAGAGGGAGCTGGGGACATTCCTACAAAAATCCTGCATTTCAACAAGAACTTTCACTTAAGAAAAGTGTTATGATGTTGCTCAACAGTGAGATAAGACGAGGGGAATCCATAAGACACAATACACTATATGACTAATTATTGAAATGTGCAAACATAATCCTCTGACCTTGAAAAAACTACAAGTATTTGTAAATATAATTATGAAGGGCACATGGTTGCAACATGATGACAAACAGTATTAAACATTCAAAAGGAAGGACACTCAAAGAGGTTTTTTGCACGTGCAGAAATAGTACATTGTTTTCTTTTCTAGCTTCCCAGGCAGCATTGTGCATATGCAGTTAATCGTCTTTGTTTTTACAGGCATATTGCAATTACATTCAAGTTTTCCTAACTCTTCCACATTTAAATGAGAACCATAATGCTGACCATTAGAGAGAGCCAAATGCTCTACTGTAAAGAGAGAAAACACAAACCCCATGGATCTTGTCTCAGCTACAAGATGAGGAGGCATTAATTGCATGACTTTATAACCCTAATCTCTCAACAATACTTTTTAGGCCTGTTCCCTCAAAACCTTCAGGATTTAGCCCATTTGGCCTTCAAACTGCTTAAAAAATCCTAAAATCTTTTGTGATCYTGCACTGCTGCAGAACTTCCTCCTGACTTGGGCAGAGCCAAGATTAGACCCAAAGCAAACTCTGTYCTCAGCCTTTGCACACAGATTGCACTGCATTTCTTCCAGCCTTCAGGGACCAAAAGCCAGCCAGAACCATACCCTTTACAGACATGCTCTTGCCTTCCCAAAGGACTCCTTGTTTCCCTTTTGTAGTCCAAATGCTGGGAAAGTACAAAAGAACACTGAAGAGAYGAGAAGTAGAAATGACCATTTTATATATTCAATCTCTACCAATTTCCCTGCCCTAGGTCTCTAATCTCCTCAGATAAGTCTTCAAAAAGTGTTTCTGCCAGGAAACGTGTCTTCACACTCCCACACTGACAGAATGTATATTTGCATGTAGTAATTTGGCACAGGTTTAAAAATAAGTAAGAAAGAAAAGCAGAAAAGTAAAAAYCCTTTTTTTTCCTTGCCAAAAAATACTGTAAATGAATCAATTACATAAGAAGATCTATGCAAAAATGCATTCAGCAAGATGCACGTTGCAACCTTCAGTCAGGCAGCCCCATTAATATGAGTGAAGGTGAGCCATCTGCGAAGGTGAGGCATTGCCTCGGAGTTTCACAGTCAGTATGAGCATCACATCCTCAGCCACGAGGCAAGTGTATCACAGGTGTATTCTAGGGCAAGAGCACTGAAGCAGAGAATAGAATAGAATCACTCTTAAATAAAGCTTTTGTGGTTACAGAACAATTATAGGAGTTTTCAGAAAAACTGTCCTGTTTTATTAAGCAGAARAAGTCTCCTCCACAATGTTGTGGAACAGCAATTCCCACAAGTGACTGAAGTATCCAGTCACTCTTTTTCTTTTTCCTTTTTTTTTTTTTTTTGGATGGCTTTAATTTGCTTGTTCTTTATGTTCATTGGCAGCCCTGCTAAAATGTATCTTTGCAACCTATTGTCTTAGGTAAGATTATATCAACAGCTCCAGAAGGACCACTTTTAAAAATAAATTCTGCTTTCCCTTATCATTGACAGGAATCACATTTACATATTCTCCTGGTGAAACCGATAATGCACCAGATGATTAATGTGCCTCGATGTACTGATACCTGTAGACTGTTTGATCAATGTCTCGCAAAGAAAGTGTCTTTCACTCAGTATGCTCAGAGTCCAAAAACGCCCTGTGATTAATGTAACTAAATGTTTGGGGTCGGCTGAAGCTCCAGTTCTTGTTCCTGATTCAATATCAAACTAAAGATAGGTCACAGGAGAGTGGATTAGTCATGTGAAGAAAAAGTCTGCGCGTGCAACTTCAAACCATCTCCTTAAGAGAATCTAGAGTTCTAGCATTTTTTACTTACTTCTACAGTCATCTACATCATTTTTTCACCTCATTGTTAAACAGAACAGCCCAACATGCTAAGCCTTTTAATGCCAGGATATTTTCAGTATAAAAATAAGTGGGTTTGATTCAGTCCTTGGCATTGAAGTTTGGATTTATTCAGATTTATTTATTACAGTTAGCGAACCATGAAAATCCAAGTCTCTGAAGTTATTCCCCAAAGAAAGCGCTTCATACAGTTGGAAGATAASAAAATGTCTAATGGATACTAGACCTTTTCTTGGGTTTACTTGATCATCTGGGGTAACACTGACTATTTCTGCTTGCTCTTACAACAGCTGTTTGGTGTCTTGTTAAAAATAGATGTGAAACATGGGAAAAATAGGGACCTGCTGAGGGATGGCTTTCACTTCCACTCATATTTACTCTTTTCCTTGAATGTATAGGAGGTATAAAAGCCATTCAGCCAATGAGAGGAAACATATCCTCTTTTCTTTGTCTCATTTCAACCACATCCCTGACCAGGAGGCAAGAAAGTAGGCTAAGGAAAGAGCTTAGATGTACACTCAGCTAGCTCCCTACATGGTGAACTTGGTTGCCTTAGGCTGTCTCTCCAGTCATAAAAAGTCCTCGAAATTAAGTGAGATAAATCCAGGCCAAAGTATGGCATGCTGAGAAGAGAAAAAGGCACCTTGCAGGACATACATAGATTGGAGCTGGAATGGCTACTGGCTCCAGGACAGCAAAGGTGATGTGCAGCTCCCTTAGTCCCACTGCTGCTGCACGGCRGCTCCCTCTCCTCGGCTCAGCACTGGCTTCACATACCACAGAAACAATGCCTTGTCAACACACAGGACATATCCTGAACTGTATCCAGACCCACTGATGCAGAAACCTTGTCCTGTGCCATGCTGCCTCTTACACTATTGGGTTGCCTCTCTGGTAGCCAGGCTTCACAAGGCCAACTGGCAGAGGAAATGACATCATCTCATAAGCAACATCTGCTAAAAAAAAAAGAGACGGTGAGAGCCACCCTGAAAATTTCTAGTTTGCAATGTAGTTAATCTTATAGACCACAATGATCCCAAGAGTAAGGCGATAAAAGAACAGCTAAGAAAAGATATTACTGATGAATTTTCACGCTTCTGCATGTGTCCTCAGAACTGTCTAAGACACCATTAAAAGTATAGCCTGGGCCTTAAATTCCTGTGTTGCAAATGAGCATTTCTGGCAGCAATGCCCAGTTTGTGACTTGCTGAAATTCCCAGCTGGCAAGGGCTCCAGCTGCTGACTCCTCTGATACTTGCACTTGTCACATGAGGGAAGATGACAAACCTGGTACCAAGTCTACACTTGTGAAATGTAATCAGCTTCAGCAGCATCATTTTTTACTTTCCTTACAGCAAGCAAAGGCTTCTGGGCTGTGTCTTTAACTGTAGGGGTGCACAGGACATTCATTACCCTCTCTCTAATGTTTTCCTTAAACACAGCTTAATCCACTGCTTCACAATTGCACTGTGGCCTTACAGCATTAAAGCTGMCGAGAGCTTTCAACCTTAAGAAACTATAACAGGCTCTGAGATTGTGTTTATTATTCAAGAAATACTCAAGACTAATAAACATATCCTCAATACTAATATAGCTGCAAAAGTTAATTCATTAAAAATAACTATTATGAGAAGTGTTATCAATAATTTTAGGAATAACATACATGCATAATGAATGAATTTTGCCCAGGGGTAATAGCTTGCATCTTGGCCTGATTTAGTATGGAGAAACTGCATCATAATGAAAGGCAGAATTATCACATAGTATAACTGCTAGCTTTATCACTGCTCGGTAGGATCCTAAAACTGTCATCAAAATGTTAAAATTACACTCACTTAAATGATCTCTATAATACAAAACTATGTGCATGTGGATTTATTGCCCTCAGAATAATGTGAACAACTTCACCATCACTGATTTCTAAAATGCTAATTATTCTGCTATAAAGATACACACCAAAATAAAACAAGATGGCACTTTTAAAGAGGGTAGGCTTGAGGAAGAAACTTTACCAAATATGCTGTCCTGATTTTAAATAAGTATTAAATTATTTATTTGTCATTTGAAAGTTTTGGGGGTTCTATTTAATTTCTTAGGTAATTTTGTAAATTACATTGACTTAGGCTACTACAGCAAAAAGGATTTTTAATTTATGAAAAATATATTTGATTTTTTTTTTTCAATGTCAGAATAAGAAGTTAAAAGGGATTTCCTTGCTTTGGGAAGAAGTTCAAGTTATACAGTGCAATCAATCCGTGAGAAATGACCTAAGAGTGTATGTCTCTTAAGAGACTAACTCTTGTCTGCACAAACCCAAATCAAGTGGAGTAATAAAACTGAGTTACTTTACAGAGAGAATAAATACGTTGGGAAAATAAGTGAATGCTACTTACACACTCTCATATTGAAGTTTAGTATAGACAATATACGCTCAGCACAAACCATTACATCTCTAGCTACTGTGTTAGAGATTTTATTGTACCTCACCAGTAAACCTGCTTTTCATCATCAAATACCATCTGATTGCATACAATGGGTCTTATTAATGCACAATATGGTGATGTTTTAAATTATATGGGCTCATAATGGATTACATAAAATATGAACACTGTGTTGTTCAAAACCTTATATTTCACACCTACCAATATTATTTAATTGAAACTATTGGTTAGAAAGAATAGATCTAATCTAGTCTTATCTCTAGAGAGACTTCACTGTAGCTTTTAAGGCCCTGATTCTGCAAGGATGCTTCTAGCCTTTCAGACTTCATTTCAAGGTCTTAGGTTTTCAAGATTTTCACACTCATAATTCAGGAAATAGAAACATTTGCAGATATGAAGACCAGATCAGAAATATCAGCTCATCCACTAAGTATCTTCCTCAATCTTATGTGTTAACAAATTTATAAGCAATTTTATAATGTTGACAGTCCCATAATGCAGTATATATATAGTGCTGGGAAACTGGGGAAGGAGACACAAGTATGTGTGTGGAGTTTGCTTTTTCAGTAGCAACAAAATAACAATGACATTTAAATAACAGTCAACAGATGAATTCTAACAGTACCAATGTCAGTAAAATCCTGGAGGAAAAGTCAATCTGATAGAATACTACTATTTATTGGTTGTTATGATTACAGCATTGTGGAACCATCATATATGTTTGCAGGATGCCTGTACAAAGTTCTCTAGTTTTTCCAAGAACTTTCACCTCTCTGCGTTATTTTCATAGCACTAGGACTACTGTGAATCCATGAATAGGTTGTAAACTACTCCTCAACTCCATCCTAGTCCAAGTAGGATTAACCTAATATTGTGTAATAGGAAATATTTCAGTTCCAAAATTAACTCGCTTCTGTTGCAAATCATTAGAAATGCTATCCTTTTTCACAATATACTCAATTCTATAAAATCCAACAACATTTCTCTTAAAAAAAGAAAAGCATCTCTGCTGCATTCATCTCAGGCAAATTAGTTTCTTCAAAAGCACATGAGTATATTGGGAGGAACACTTGGAAATGATTGCTAAAGAGGAAGGTTGCATGGGGTACATCTTCTAAGACATTGAAGAATGGAAGCAAATGGGAGTGAATGAACAAATTAATGATTAAGGAAGATTTTTTTATTTATTTATTCTGGAAGCTCTGTCCAGCTTGGCCTCCCAGGTTCGAGCAATCTTTCACTGTCAACATATGCCATGAGATTGATTCAATTAAGATTAGCGGCACTAGAGAAAAAAAGTGGCATGGTTTACTTTTGATTAGTATTGTCTTTCCTCCCATCTCACAGTGGCTGTGACCCCTACAACCAAGATGGTTTAAATATATTAGATGATGAAAGTAAATCATTTGTCCAGTATGTACAAGCACAAGAGGAAACAAGCTTAATCTCCACTTATATTTTAGATGCTTTTATATCTTTGCAAGGATTCTCCTTTCCATTTCACATATTGAATTTAATTGACTTACGATTAACTCTTACTCATATCTAAAATAGGGGCAATGGTGTAGTGCCAGAAAAAAAGGGCAGGGTACTGAATACAGTTTACTGCATGAAGTAGTGTAATTCCCAATATAATTACCTTTGAAGGTGGATTAGTTTCTATCCCTCTTGCATCTGAAGTGCTTTAAGAGTATATAAAGGACACTTAGTTCCCATATCACACATTAGCAGGTAGATTACATTTGAAAATTAGCTAGAGACTCAGGGTGTTCATCTCCCTGCTGTCACTAGCATGGCCTACATTTTCTGCTAGTACAAATGGGATAAACTGTCTTGGAAACAATAGAACCAGACATACTTATGGTAGATGAGAATTTGACTGAAAGCCAGGGTTTTTTTTTTCCTTACATCAGGATGAAGAAGGAAGCTAATTCCCATATTATCCATTCTAGAGAAAAATGTTATGGCATTTTTTTCTATTTTTCACAGTCTCGTAGGATGCAGAAAGATGAAATAACTTAAATCAGACAGGTATCCTAAGCTTTGTGGTAACACAGATAATAATAGGTAAAGGAACACCATTTGCTAGTGTGGTTATGTTTCTGTCACTGTATGAAACAGTTTTATTCAGTTCAACAATATAGACCATAAATCTAGTGCACAGTAAATACATATGGTGCCTTTATGTTTCCAGAGCTACCTATAAATTAAAGGTTAACTAATACATCTATTTTAATTAAAAACAAACAGAAAGAACAAAATCCTCTAACTGTTATAACACAAAAACTGCAGACCAATGTTAGCCAACAGTAGCTTTTAGGAACACTGTCTTGGCCAGCCAAGGGCTGATTCTGACATAGAGGCAAAGGTTCTTCTGACTTATGCTAAGATTTCAATCATGGCACAAAGATTTACTTAGTAAAAGGTACTTAGTAACACTCATAGTGTTTTATAGAAACATACATAAATCACAAATATTTTTTTTCTGAGACACCTGGGGCAGGATCCTTGTCTGGATCCATGCCAAATAATACTGGTCGAGGGTTGATAGGTAAAGGACACGAACATAGCCTTTTATCTTTGCCCCAAATTCATATTCCAATCCAGTCTCGGCATTGAGTGTAATGAAATCAGAAGTCTCAGTTCAGTCCCTAGTGGCATTAGTTCACATTATAAAATCATTACACATCATTTGACAATGTTGTGCACTGTTAGCATAGAGAAGAACTTGTTCTGTGTCTCTGGGGGAGACGGTCCCCACAGAAAAGATCAGGTTTGTGTGTGATGAGGAGGTGCAGGGGGGAGTGCAGCTGGCTGGTTGATAATGAGCACTTTGATGTTTAGYGTTTTTACTCCCTTAACACTCATCAAGACCAATATTTGTCAGAATACAAAAAGGGGAAAAAAGTCAAATTGTTGTTTTCTAAAAGGGCAACTGAGTAACATTTACCTAGTACAAGTTTAAAGAGAAATTCAGATGTTGGAAAATACACAGAATCTATTAAAACACCTTTGTCTATTGCTATTCAAAACATCTTTGACTATTGCCATGCTGGAACTTCAATGTAAAAACATGAATGTTTTCCTATTTCTTTTCCTTTTTTCCCTTTTAAAGGCAGATTTACAGCATAACATCTGATCTCATACACTTGTCACCATGATACTCTCTGAAGGCCCAGAAGACAATGGATCTTTCCAAGTCAAGCAAAAGAGTGAATGTTTGCAGAGTGGGTGTCTAACCACATATCTGGGGGGATTGGAAAACACAGGCAGAGCCTGCCTCAGCTCACAGTCTCCCCAGCACACAGTGGGCTGCTTATAGCCCACTTTCACAGCTTGCAGCAGCACATCTTTGATGACTAGGAAAGAATCCTATCTTTAATTGTTGTTGAAAAAATAATTCTTTGCAGGTCATGGAGCATTTTCTTTCTCAAGTGGGATGAGCCACAATTGTAATTGGAATATAAAGAAGCTAGAACAAATAATTAAGCAGTTAATTAGCTCTGCAGTTTTAGTTAAAAGCAACATTGGTTTTCCAGTCATGGAAAAATCACCATTTCCAAGAGCATGGGTGAAACTATCTGGATGGCTGCTGGAAAACCCAGTCCCCAGGGGTCACCTAGAGCATTGTAACTGCAAAAGCCGAGGATGGTAAAGCGAGGTAAAGCTGGCTGGAAGCCATAGATTGGCTACAGCAAGTGTACTTCCTCATGTCGGTCCCATGACGACTGAACTGACGCAAGTCGAGACCAGACAGTTGTCCTGTCTAAGCCACATGTTCCTACCCTGTCCCTCCCTGCTCCTCCGGTGGGATGAAACAGATCAGCTGGAGGCCAGAGAGGAGCCAAGGCCAGGACCATGTTGGGGAGAGAGGAGCACGGGAGACCTGCTTAGACAGGTCTAACACAACAGAACCAGAGCCTTACTAAGCTATGTATTGAACAATCTCGGCTCTGACCTACCTTAAACATTACAGCAACTGAAGTGATTTACAGTAGACTGAAAAGCCTGTCATGCTCCTTGACAGAAAACTTAGGGTATTGGAAAGTGTCTGGATCTGAATGGTAGCCATCAGCCCAGGTCCCACAAAAGCCATGGCTCATGCCTAGAACACCATTAACATTTGGATTTGGAGGCAATTTCACCAAGCAAGTTGCGCTTCCTTCTGTGTCATCCAGTTCTCGAGTTCCTTGATTTAGGCTTCTGCCTCATTTTCATAATTTCTCTGAAATTAACGTACCACAGTTCGCTTTTATTTGTAAGCCTAATGTTCTAATACAGTCCCAGTACTCAGGCTGCTTTAAATAGAGCAATCCTCCTCATGCTTACCCTGGTACAATGAAATTGGGAGACCTGAGACAGTACTAAACAGTCTTTAAGTAACTATAAGCAGGTTTATCTACTGTTCACCTCAGTGTATATATTTTCAACAAAAAATTAGGGGATAAATGGCTGGTCCAAATTGTTCAAAGCCTCTTTCTGCTTTAAATTGCTTCTCCAGCAGCTGTAGTCTGGAGGTGAGGTRGACGGCGGGTCTTGGAGATATCTGGCTTCATTCACCATTCACTCTTAAATGGTGTAACAGTTTTATGGCCTTTCCTTAATGATCACCCATTGTGTAATGGATTGCCAATCAAGGATCACTTAATGACAAAACAGAATAATTTAACCCCTATTCAAATGACAATGCCCAGAATTGCCCACGTAAATGTCTTGACACAACAGAAAGTTTTTCAGCTGAATGAGGTAAATAACATTAACAAGCTATTATCCCATAGCTCTTCCTCGCCAGTTACAAAAGAYCGACCTTTGAACTTTGAACTTTTTCTTTGACTGATCGCGACCATTATAACATTTGTGTTAGCCATTTAAAACTGCARGTGTAGCCACTTACAATACCTAATAAAACGCGTAGGCTTCCAGGGAGGAGAAACTCGGGCTCACAGGAACTAAACTGCAAGAATTAGCAAGGGCATTTCAAAAGGATTAATGTTCCCTAATTCTCCCGCAGCAACGAGGGGCCTGACAAAGCAGTGGCTTTGCTGCCCGTGTCCCATCGAGGCAGGTCCTGGCAGCTCGGGGGGCAGTGGCCGGAGCTGGGCACCGCTGGCAGCAGCTGCCTGGCAGCGCCGGCCTTTGGTGGTTCGGGTGATGCCTCTCACCGACCATTGATTCTGAGGTTACTTTGGGAAACGTCACTTGGGCTGCTAAATCACACAGATAGTCTTAAAATATGAGTAGCTATCACTGCACGGCTGTATGTACCACCGAGAAACGAGTGCGCAGTGTGCACGGGACACTGGTAAACTCCTCAGTCAGGCAAAGTTAGTGGCACCACTTCATTCAGGTGACTGATCATAAGCTTATGAAAAAGGTGAAACAAAGTAGTTGAGCATGATGTTAAGAGACAGGAACGGATGAGTAGGAGGTGTATAAGAATGTGCTCTTTCACTGGAACTTCTTGGAACAGACTTAGGAAGGCAGAGGAGGTATTTTCGAATTGGATACAACCCCTAAGAATCTACAGTAGGGCAATGAACATTTTAGGAGCCCTACAGAAACTAAAATTAGCGAATACATTGTTTTCTTTAAACCACAGCCTGGCATTTAGTGAACTGACACAGTATTGAAGGCAACTACTCTGCATGCACCTCATTCCCTGTCTTTGATTTGAAAGTGAATGAAAAGACAACTTGCATAGCAAAGCTAAGACATGACACAAGTTCCAGGACAGCAAGGCAAACACCTTACTGTACCTATGTAATCTTTACACTTTTTTAAAAAACAGAAACCAATTAAAGGTGAGTTCAAAAATAAGTAGATGTTCACTGTTTTTCACCAACAGTGAATTTAAAAGGCAAATCAGTACAACACAACCACTTATCGGAACCAGATTTTAAATTTGCACAGGACTTATAAGACTCACCTTACAAGAACAAGCACAATATATTTTGATTTATTTAGACAGTCTGAAACAAGCCACCTACATTCCAGATCAAAGTTTCAACATTATGATCAATTGTGAGAAAAATATGCACAATGTATTTCTCTAGTAATAAAGAAATTTGAACATGTTTGTGGATATACTGCAATTAAAGAAATAAGTTGATCAAATAAAGCGTTCACTTTGAATCATTCATGCAGCTCGATTTAAAATAGTTGAAATACTAACTTTATTACTTTTTGAGTGGAAAATAATATCTAATTATGTAATAATATTTTAGATAATTAGTATGTAACAGTTAATCTAATGTAAGAAAAAAATTTAAAATAAATCAAACATTAGGAATGACCACTTGATATCCACCAGCCTCTAGGGGAATCTGGGAATTCTAAACCTATACTCTTTTTAAAAAGCTTTTCTTTTTTGCCATCTTTTCAAATGATGCCTCACAAAAACAGGCCGCACTCTGACCCCATCAGAAAGGGCACACGGATCTGCTCTCTTGAGTAGCTGCTATAGTAACATGTGTAAGTATTATGAAAAAAAAAAAACAAAAAACAAACCAAAACCAACAAAATAAGGCTTCATACCTAATAACCAACCAGGGTAAGTGCTAAAGACCTGGTCATGGAGCCCCAAGCTGGAATGMGAGATGGAGTTCCTGTCTCAGTAAATAAATACTGAGAAATTCAAATTAAACCATCTCTGTAATGTCAGAATGGATGGCCTGCAGATCCAAATGGGGATCAGCAGACCTGCCCTTTTCAGTCACTACTTGAAATAAAGGAGAAGTCAGGAGTGTCCAAAAGTCTATGAATCCTCAGCTGAATGAGATGGTCTTTGTTGTGAAAAAGGACACAAGTCCACCTCCTTAATAAACACATTTCTGGCAGGTTCAGTAGAGGTGATAGAGGAAGAAGGAAAGATACATTTTTTTCCTAAGAAGAAACTGTATGTGTGTTCCTAGGCAGGCATGCCCCTGTCTCTGTTCTTCCTCTGCAAGGAGAAAATATTGCAGCATTAGAGCTACCAGGACATCTGGGCCAGAAGCAGTTCTGACCCAGAATCTCCCAGCTGCAATCCAGTCAGTAAATCTGGACCTTACTGACATATCACATACCTTGATGAAGAGAACAGAAACAAAACTGCAATACAATTGCAATGTTGATTCTCACAGTTTCTGGTGGAAGTGTATCCACCTCTAGCTAGGAATGGAATACCACTGCCACTATTTTCTTCCCAATTTTCATTAGCTTTCTTGTGTTTAACATAAAACACACCCGCACACCATACCAGAAGTAATTACATGACACACAGAATAGGTTAGGGAAGCTTCAAATAATTGCCTACACTGTCCCTGACATGACTAGAAAAGAGCTGAGGAGAACAAAGAAAGTTTATAAAGAAATCTATGCCTGTTCTAGAGGTTGACATCACTTCAGATGTCAGTTTTGGAATAGGTGTCTTGGACATACCAATATACACAGCTTGTACATTGAAGTACTTTCTCTGAGGCAAAAGAATCAAAAGAGAAGTTTAGGGAAATACCACATATTCAAAATCACTGAAAGCCCCCARCTTTGCTACGAGACAGACACAAACCACTCTCTGTTCTAAAAGGGCTCTCTCAACTTGAAGAATCCCTGTTACAGGTTACTTGAAGTGCCTGGTGTCAGCCACAAACACTGACCATGTGATGCTCCAGCTTGCTAGGGGTGAGGGCACACACATATCGTCGCATACGGATCTGACATGGGCTTATCTCGGGCCTTTTGCTGTTGACATTTGTCACCGGTTCAAAACTTATTACAGCCACCATCTCCGCTTAAATTTACAGATACGTTTTAATTAATGGGGGAAAATGTGTTTATCTCCTCCGAGCAGCGCCTGGCTTCCAAGCGTTTGTTATCTCCGGTGTGAAATTTAGGCTGACAAGAATCAGCGCTTCCCACGCCGCAGCTCTGCTCCGGCGGCCGGGCGGGGCCGGGAGCGGCTGCGGGACCGGGACCGGCACCGGGACTGGGATTGGGATCGGGGCCTCCGGGAGCCGCCTGCCCGAGCCCTGCTCACGCAAGTGTGCGGAGCACATCTGCCCGGGCTCTGGCAGCTGGGGCCGTGTGACCAATTCAGCGTCAGAGAGGGAAATTAACGGTGAAGAGTTTAATTGTGAGTAAACAATACCGCATTACGGAGCGGTAAACACAGCAGCAGGGACCGAAGGACCGAGCATTCAATCACAGATGTGGCCGCTCCGGTGCTTTCACTAACGATCTCCCTCCCCGTCTGTACCGTCCGGCCGGGCTGTGGGTGCTGTGGTCATTTACAGCCGCTGCCCCTCCCTCCGGYCCCGCAAACGGCCCCGCCCGCGGGTGCGGATGCCGCAGTCGGGTGCGGGGTGCCCGGTACCACCGACCCACTGCGGCTCGACCTCTCTGGGGGAACGAAACACTGCCCACCGCAGTGAGGTGTGTGGTGGTGGGCACCTCACACACCTAGAGGGGGACAAACGATGTGATCAGACAGCATCAAGAGCGTGCCAGACACCTCTAATATTTTTCTTAAATAATAACAGGTTTCTTTAAGATTGCTAACCGACTAAATATGTGTGTCATGCACCCACGATCACATAGGCCTGGGAAGCCTGGGTACAGATGATTTGAGAACAAGAACAAGGTGGCCATGAATACTTACCCAGATTCTGAGCGGCCCTGAACAAGCTGTCTCAGCCTCTTGAAGGTAAATCCTAGGAGCTGGAGCAGTTTCTGCTGTGGCCAATGTGCTGTAGTTTCCATCTTCACAAAATGGGAAGAGTTCTGATTCATATGAGCAGAAGGCTGTGGGGATTATCTCCAGATCCTGTGAAATGGTAAAACACACACCAGCGGAATAAAGTTTATGAGGGAAGATACTGAATTCTTGTTCATCATTTTGTTTCTTTGTTTTCCCTTTACTCCCATTCTCATTGCTTATTGATTTTTGTTTCCAGCTGACATAAGAGCGACAGCCTACATTAAGACAACAGCAACTGAAGCATCAGGAAAGTCAACATCACTATATACCATTAAGAAATCTGCTGTTTGAAGATGCACGTTTACCACTCTGAGAAGTGCCTTAGGGAAATACAACCACTTCTGAAGGGGGACTAGTACTAGGTGGGTGGGCTTCAAAAAACACTGCTCTGCATGATGTCCAGTAGGAGAATCCCTTTCAAAAACAGTGAGATGGATGAGCTGTCATCAACCCACTTCATTCCCTGCTTTGCAGGACACTCATAAAATGGGCAAAGGACAGTTCTGGTTTGTTCAACACATGATAAAAATGCACAAAAGGTGATTGACGTGAAGAAACTGCAAGTGTGGTAAACTAAACATGTGCTTCTGGAAGCACTGATCTACTAGAATAACTCAGTCGTGTGTATCCTCTAGCTGCTGAAAGACTAACCACCACTTTAAAACAATTGAAATCCCTATACATTGTGAGTATAAGCTCTTAATTAATTTGCCATCTTACATGTATCAACAGTTAGACAGAAACGGAGCTTTACGGCAATTTATCTTCAATCTGGTTTTGAAGCCAACACAAATATTTCTTCATTTCACCCTGCTTTTGACTGATTATGTAAGGAGAAGCAAAAGGGCCCAAACCACTGCTGACATTAACGTCATAAAAGGTGTAACCTGGCTTAAATCTGTGCCATTGACTCTTCTTGTGCCAGCGATGAACCAGGATCTCTGCCTTCACTTGTGACACTCTGCAATTAAAAGAATTTGATGTAAGAATAATTATAAATGAACTGATGAGACTCTCACCCTCACATGAAATGTCACAGGCAACAGGCTACATGGTCCCAAGGCTGCATTTTGATTGCCAGGCTGGGACCTTCCCTGTTACAGAAAATCGACTGTGCTCTCTCACCAAACACACATGCACTGTACAAATCCTGCACAGAGGTTTCCAGTGAGGAGCTCCTGCTTCTCCTGAACCCACAGTGGAACAGGAGCCTCTGCTCTGGGATGACAGCAGCTCCTTCCCATAATGCAAGCCATGGAGAGAGCAAATCTGCACACATAGGACACACTCATCAATGCTACTAGAGGTGCAACTGAACAGAAGGGATTAAAAACAAAACAAAAACAAACCACAATATCACCACCTTCACACACTCACACACACTCACAAAGTAAAAAATAAAAGGAGGAATACGAGCAGGAATAAAGGACTCTCCTGCTTTTTCTACTGAGATTTTTACTAAGAACGTTACCAGGGTTTTGTGCTGATGAACACAGGCACCACATACTTTGACTTGGCTACTGCATTAGCATTATATTACCAGGGCTCTTAGCCTAGGCTTGATGTGAGCAGGTAAACAAGGAATTTCCTCTATTTTTTGCCATTCCACTCCATACAAATATTAACAAGGCAACTCTCCAAAATCCGGATGCTCAGACCTGAGGAATGGTTACAGAAGAGAAGACATCTTCAACAGATTCGAGTGAAAGGAGAGACAACCTTCCCGAGACAGCTGGTCCATATTTATATTCTCCAGTTTATTCAGTCTTCCTCTGATTATTTCATTAGTTCTTCACTTTTTTAATGAGTGTAATCCCACCTCTCCCCAAGAATGCACACTACACAGTCTGTCCCTAGAAATTAACTTCCCCTGCCTTTTATAAAAGCTCCCTCACAAGCAGACTGCTCCACACTGTACACACACACCCATGTAACTAACACAATTTGCCAATTTGCCAAAGGGTAAAAAACTCTAAGCTCCCTTTATTTGTCTTGCTGCTGAGTGATCTCAGCCCCAGTGACTAAGAGTCAAGCAGCGAGCTGTGGGGAGATGCCATGCTGCAGCTAAACACCTCAGCGGCAAGCAGCAGAGCTGCCATCTTGCTAATCAGCTTTAATTTAGCTGTCTCACAGCTTCATAAGTAAATAAAGACTTACTTAGTGTCAGAAATATCAGTATTTAACCGTAGAGTTAAAAAAGTATGGTAATTAAAAGAGTGCCACAAGTCACAGCTCTGTGCAATCCTAACAGATTGTAGGGTTTGCCTTTTTGAACCTCTCAGCACGTTTAGAAACTTGAGTAAAACAACAAAAGGTGTTAATAGCTTTAAGGGGAGCACCATGCTGATAGATTACCCATTATGGTTATCCACTCACAGCGAAATGGCAAATAGGTTTGATCAATTCGATTTTAATGTAAAGTGGAACTTGAAAAAACCAGCAATGAGCAAAGAGAAGACCTTTTGTTGCTAATGTGTCTGAAAAAAAGCACTTAATTGAGGTCATAATAATATTAGCAGTTATTCACCATCAATAATTCAGCCTTATTTATTACTACATGGTAAAGTTCTGTCAAACAGGAATCGTTCAGGCTTTGTTATACATGTTAACATGAAGCTAGCTGTTGGATGATTGGTATATATTTCACCAGCTGCTCAAAACTGCGGGATAGCAAGAACTAATGATATTCTTTCTTGGTCCTTGCATTACACAATAGTTAATTTGCAGCATGCAGAAATATATGTTACAAATATAATAGTCCCACATAAAGTATGCATAATAAAAAAAGCATTATATCTGAAACAGTGACTGACTAATCTTGCCTGAGCTATCTGTCATATGGAAAACAATTTCAATTCCTGCATGATTTAGTACTCCTACAGCAGGAGAAACATAAATTCTGCCTTTTCACACAGTTCTGGTCACCTGTGATTAGTTATCTTTAAAAAATCTAAACGAACGTATAATTGTACAATTATAGATGCAAACTCCAGTGTTAAAATTTAAAATGTATTAGTCTCGTAAAATGGCTCATTAATCTCTGGGTCTTAAAGGACATACTTGTCCAGTAATGAGCCAAATGCAGGAAATATGTGTGTGATGGTGGATGGGGGAATTTTACCTCATAAGTATCTTTTTTTTCTTTTTTTAACCTTAGAATAATTTTATTCCTACAAAATCTGTTTACCAAACACAAAGAAGTTGTCAGTGACAAAGTCAGTTGTAGTTCTCTGGTCATTAACTATGAAAATAAGCTGTTTTGAAGAGATTAGTTTTTCCTTATACACGATACTCATGGATTTATAACAGCTATATAATTACTGACTGGAACTGCAACCAGAAGGGTTGGGGAGGAATATTGATCTCTCCCTGTCTGCTAATGACTGCTTCTCCGCTGTGCTGGTGGAAGGAAGCCTTCTATTAGGTTTTACCAGCTTCCTTAAGGAAAAAGAGAAAAAAAAAAAAAAAAAAAAGAGAAGAGAAAAAAAGGAAAAGAAGGATCGTAGGGGCACCTGTGAAAAACAAAGCATATCCCACTTAGAGACTGTCAGGCAGCGTTTGGTGCGGACAGTTCGGGAGCCCAAATCCAGGGGAGGAGCGCGGGGCCGGGCTCGGGGCAGCGGCGAGGGTGATGGATGTGGATGCAATCCCCGAGCGGGGGGAGCCGGCAGCCCCTCCGGGAGCTAATCCACTTGGCAGCAGTGAGATGGCTCCTTGAAGGAGCTAAAGTAGACTGACACAATGGCCTGCGAGGCATTAAAATGTAGGAATTAAAAACTGTTAAATTGCACAGAGGGATTCTTAACCTCAGCCCTTTGGCAACACAGTGATGTTTCTTCCCTTTTCTTCTCTCTCGCCTCCTCTTGAAAGTGCTGTACACAGTAGATTTTCTTTTTTTTTCCCAGMTGCCTCACTCGTCAGACCACACTAATCCTGGAGGCCAGTTCCCTGCCGTACACAAACCCCGTTAATGACGGGTATAAAGCATTTGAAGGAGTGCCTCCAAAAATAACTTTGCCTTTTTCTCCTGGCTGCTCCTGCCCCTCTCCTGCTCTTCCCCCTGCCCCATTCCACAGCCATGCTCAAAACAGCCGTCACTCAAAAGCACATCTGGATTCGTAGATCTGGACCTTTTGATCCTGCAAATGTAAGAGCTTCGGACAAACCTTCCTCTGCAAATGGGGCTGTGCAGATTCCCCACACCATTTGAATGAGAAAGGTGAGGCTCTGTGTTGTTTAAATCGACAAGCAAATGTTCAAAACCATTTTAAACTGGGGACAATTATTGTTTGCCCTGGAGCTTAAATGGATGTGGGATTTTCGTTTTTTTTTTTTTTTCTCTTTTTTTTTCTTTTTCTTTCCCCGAAACACAAGTTATCCTCAGGCTCAACAAACTGACATGTGGTTCCTGACAATAACAGGGTATCACTCAGCCACTTTGTAGAGAGCTGCCAAAAGAGACTCTTCTTCCCTAGCTGGTGGGTTGGTTTGGGGTTTTTGTTATTTTTAAACAGCGTGACATTTTAAAAGTTATTAGAGCATTAATGCTGCTTTTTAATGAATAAAGCTTTATAAAACTACTGATATGGAATTAACATAAGTTTACCTCTGAATGCAAGTCTCTTCTTTTTTCTATTTTACTATCCATTACTTCATTAAATCAACACTGAAAAAGACTAGCCTTGCCAAATTTCTCACTGCACATTCCACTGTTTGCCCATGACAGTATTTGAATGTGCTTATTATTTCTAGTAAAGCCCTTATCATTTTCACTGTGAAATTTAAATCACCCTGATCCAACTCTTCTTAGCTAAAGTCAGCTTTATCAACCACAAGAGATGTGGGATTTTAAAAAGATCTGAGTAAATTCACATTGTTTGGATAAACTCATTCAGGGGGTTCAGCAAATGAAAGCTGAAATAGATATGTATTCCAATGAGGTTATGGACTGCTCAAAAACAAAGAAGTTAAAGCGTAATTAAAAAAAGAAAAAAAAAGTTAATAGTATCAGTATCTTTTTAATGAGGGCATTCACAAACCAGATTTTGAATTGGTATTTCTGTGCCTCCACAATAATTCAAGAGAAAAGCAAAAAAAAATAAAGGAAAAAACCCCAAAATATTAAACTGTTTACACAAAGATTTTTTTTCTACAATCCACTCTGCTATGTTATCTGGTCAGTGTTGTGCTATCAAAAAATGTTAAGGGCTGCATTTATGCATTATCCCACAATTTAAGTAACTGTGTATCATGTATATTTAAAACCATCTCTCTGTAGTTTTAATTATCTCAGTCTGCAGGGACAAAACGCAGCTCCCATGCCTGAGACCGAAATGAAAGTGCTGCACGCTGACAGCTAAGATGTCTGTCCTAGCTTGTTGAGATTTCCTGTAAAATTTGCATTGAAAAGGCAGCTTTAAATATACTTAAAATAAAAAGAGCATTTGCATCTAATTTGCTACACTTGCAGTATTAAAGTTTTATCTGAATAAAGACATGTCAAATGGATTTATATAGTTAAGCTGATAGCTTTTAAAGTCAACACAGTAACATCAGCTAAATTCAACAAAGTAATGGCAGCAGCTAATGGCATTTATTAGTTTATCATCATTTACTTAAAAACCATAACGCAGATCATTTTATTTTCACATTACTGTTTGTGATTCTTTGACTCAGTTTGTATTGATTCCACAAATTATGGCAGAAACTGACATTTATCTAACAGAGTTTTCCAAGCTATAAATGTTGGCTTTAGTGGGAAGCAATTGAACACTTGCCACACAATGGTTTGAGCCATGCTAGAAACAACCATCTTCAAATAAACACATTTGGCAACCATTTTAAAATACGATTGTTGCTTGTCTGATAATGACAGAAGGGTTTTTGTTACTGATAAGGCTCTTATTACAAACCACTGCCTATGTAATCTACAGCTTGATCACACAAAGTGCTAAGCACACTCACCCCAACCCAGCAAAGAGCTGAGGCATTAAGCTTTGTTTTGAAGATATGCATAATAGCAAGCAAGTCTTTTTACAGTACTTCTCTTCTGCAGATGTCAAAGAACTTCACAAAAGAGATCATTGCTGTTTACACAGAAGGAAACTGAGGCTGAAAGAATACAAATCACACCCAGTGCTGCAGTGGGGCTTGATGCTGTGAGTCCCAGTTTAGTGTTCTGCACACTATGTTTTAATGCCACCTTACCCTCTTGTTGACTTCAGAGTGTCACCACCACTTGCCCAGACTAAAGTGGAGCTACTTGCCAAAAGTACATGCTGATGATAAAGATTGTTGAAGGGTCCAGAATGTCAGAGAACATTTTTTTTTCTCTAAGTCCGTGATAAAAAACAGGGCTTATGCATTATACTCTCAATTCTGCTAAAGCTGCCTGTTTACCCCTCTTTTTAATAATAAATGCTGAAGCCTAAAAATTTGCCATGAAATACTTAGCAATATTTTATTGCCACCATAAAAACTAGGCACACACATATCTTAGTTTGTAAATATTTTGAGTACGGACATCTACATGTCAACACTCAGTTTTACAACTGCATTTGAAAACTACATCAAAAGTTTCCAATCATGAGATCTACTCTCTTCCTCGGTGACATCTATGCCTGTTCTTCAGTGCAAGAAAAAAATCCAGCTGAGCTGGAGATAGGGTTTATTTTCAGAACTGTGCACGAAGGTCAACATTCTTGCTAACTGGAGGCCCATGTCTAATACCCCATGTCATATCCTAAACCTTTAATTCCAAAGAATCACCAGCTTCTCTTTTTTTCTCTGTGTTTTTGGGGGCCTTTTTGGTTCGGTTTTTTTGGGGTGGGTTTTTGTTGTTGTTGTTTAGTTTGGTTTGGTTTTTTTGGTTCGGGTTTTTGGTTTTTTTTGGTTGGTTGGTTGGGTTTGTTTTTTTTGTAGCAGACCATATTCCCAAGAAAAGTGACAATCACAAGTCACATTTGGCAAGAATTTGAAATGATCATGCTTTGTTCATGCCATTTATTATAATTCTCCCATAGCAATGGGCTTTTTTCTACTGTGTCCTCACCCTGAACTCTGTCTTCTATTTCAGCACACATTTGTAATTCTCTATCGTTGGGCTGAGCACAAACTTCTGGCTCACCAGAACAGCCTGAGACAGCTGGAGCAATGGTTTCTGAGGCATAGCCATCCTTCTTGAATCACCACCTCACAGCTGGCCAACTTTCTTATGTGTAAATGCTGGATAGGGCAAGAAGGAGCAAGAAGGAACTAAAAACTGTATTGACTTTCCCTTGGAACCCCAGTCTGACCTCATTCAATTCAACAGGAATTCTGATTAAAATAGTGGCTGGATCGAGTATTTATAAGGTTTTATTTTACCGAAGATTACCAGTGAAAAACTACTGCAAAAATTTATTTGGGGGAAAAAACTTTTTAGTAAAAACATTATTTCTTTTGCTATACAGGCTTTCTTCCTTCGGCTCAAGGAACACAATTGTAACCTACTAAAAATGCACACCATATTTTATAGCTATTTCAGTCATGCTGGACAGAATGACAACCCCAGAAACTCCCATTGTGCCACAGAGACATGATGTGTTCTCCTTGGGACCGGAGGGGAGACAGTGCCTCTAGCAAGACACCTCCGGTGGGGAATATTATGGCACAAGTGTTCTGAAACAAAAGCCCAGAACCAGGTAGCTACACCACCGCAAACAGCATCACTGCTTAAGAAGTAGGGCAGCTCAGGGGAGGAGAGAGAGTTATATTCAAAGTCAGAGAGAAAAAAAACCAACCTCTTGGTTTCCATCCAAATGCAAATAGAAAGCCAACGTTGCAGCTGAAGAACTGGTTCCTGCCAGCTCCACCTGAGGAACAGGGCATTTTGAACAGTGGCAGTTAGAGCCTCCAGATGGCTTTGAGGTACAGCCCCTAAGCAGTTTAGTTTGACCTGAAATCCCCAGGGCATGGGAGAAGTTTCCCACCGCTGATCACAGACATGGGCTGGAGGAATTCATCTGAGCACTGATCCCTCTAGAGTAACATGAAGCGGAGCAACCTCACCAAGCTTAGGTCATTTAAGTTGCATCTCACTATGTTATGGTGAGTTTTCCATTTTATTTCAGTCGTCTTATACTTCAGATAGCTCATTCCTAACTTGTGCTAGCAATGACCATTCTCCACTTTCGTTCTCCCCCACTGAGACCCTTCCTATCCCACACAGGAATGAAACAACAGCACCCCAGCTGGTGTCTATACGGCAGCAGGCAGGATAATGTCAGCCAGATACAGGGCCACATCCTCAACCGATGCAAATTATCCTGACTTCATCTACTTCAGTGGAGCTCTTGGTGTTTTCCATCAGATAAGGATGTGGACTTTAGCATTAATCATGTGCAGAGCAAAAACCCACCATTTCAAGCTTCATTATGAAACAAGTGCTACATTAGCACTGAGCATGGAAAATCTCAGAATTTCGCTTTAATGATCTTAAAGATTATGTGCAGCAGGAAAGAAGAAGTGGAAAATCTGTCATAAATATCACTGAATATTTTTAATAGCTGAAAGCTAGGCTTTCTTTAACATTCTTGCCTGAAAAAAAAAACCTAGAGACTATTCATTAACTAGAAGCAAGAGGATTGCTGAGGATATGTCTGAGACAGAACACAATGGAAAGACAAAGTTCTCAGGCCCAGAGACAGCATAAGCTAGGAAAAAAAGTAGATGGGTAAACACAGCTATTTTAAAATATAGTATGCATAAATATGGAAATAAGTCTGAAAAATCTCAGGATGCACTTATTAAATGTTGTTTGTTACAGCCTGTTCTTTTCTTAGCCTTGGCAACCCTTTTAGTCACTACACATCATCTGATGGCACCAGGAAGTACCTGTGATGGTGACTTGCTTTCCAGTATCCCCAGTGACAGCTGCAGACAGGTTACATGAGTGGAGGCTACAGGGGACTCCCCCCTGCTCCCTGATCTTGTATAGTAGATCTTGCACAGAACACCTTAATTCTAGGCAGGCATCAGAATCTGCTGCTTGAATTGACTGTTACTTTAACTTAACAATGAAAGAAAACATTCCTCAAATCAACCTTTTCCAAGCCCTGGTCTATGCTCATGCACTACCCCAGCCTGCTCCAGCTCATGTGCATCTCCCAACAGCACTTGAGGCTGGCTCAGGCTTGAAGAAAGTCCTCTAGCACCATCCATCCTGGCCTCAGAACAAGAGGCAGAATCCCATGTCCTACMAAAGCAGCCATGGAAATGGAAGATGTTACAGCTTTGTGCACTGTCTCAGCAGGCTCTTATGAGTCTAAGGCATGCTGACACAAAACCTTGAGAAGTGTCCGTGTAAAGAGAATACTGTTTGACAGGAGGACATAAAGAACTAGTCAGGAAGGTTGTAGTTGTGATACAAGGAGATAAACTTACTTCCTTACATGGCTGTGGGAAGTAAAAGCATCTGCACTCTATCACAGGAACAGGAATTCTATTAATTACGTGTTATTAGCTATAAAGAAAGAAATAAAAAATGTTATTGAACATCATCTTCGATGGGAAAGGAACTAAGCCAGCATGTAGTGCTGCATTTCACTGCAGCTTTTAACAGAATGAATACCCCAGAAGACTTCACTTGAAGAAAGGAACTGTCAAGTAATGCAGCCTTTATAAAAATTATCAGGTTACTTCGAATGCATTTGGGTGACAGTTACAGGAGGTTTTTGCTTGGCTGAATTTTATTACACTCCCTAATCGTGCTGCCAAACATAATTTCATTTGCACTTGTCTACAAAAAAAAAATCTTAGTATCTCTATTTTCACAAAACTATATCCACCTTGTATTCTTATCCCACAGAAATCTTTGAATTTAGGGAAAACGGCCCTTTTTTCTTTCTTTGCCTTATAGTCTATTAATGACAAGTTTGGCCTCTTTTTGGAGCCAAACTTTTGCCAAACAAAAAACCCCACAACAACAAAACCTTCTCAATAAAGAAGGAATGAATATGCAAACTACACAATTACAAACAGACAAATAGGAAGAATAACAATAGAATTGTAATTAAAACATTACCATTTAGTTTATGGACTGATTTCATGCTCCCCTTCTCTTCTCCAGTCCTTCATTTAGAGTTGGAGGGAGAAACAGAAATCTCTCGGTCTCAGCTGCTAAACCGGTAAGGCCTAAGCTTACAAAGGAAGTCAGTTCTACCCATGCACAGCCCGTGAGCTCCCATGTATGTGTTTACTGAAGGATGGTTCCCACACAGCCATTACATTGCATTTTTTAATACCAAAGATTCAGGTCCCGAGAAACTGTTTTACTCACTTATCATCAAATAATGTGCCAAGCTGAAAAAACTATCTTCAGTGATCTGCTAATCAGGCTTTCCTACTAAGGTCTACTCTATTGTCTACATTTGAGATAATGAATATTAAAATTGCACAATTCATCCCACAGGGTGTTTTTCAAATTATACAGAGCACAATAGAATCCATTTTCTTGCTGTTGAAATTCCGCCTTCTTCAGGGTGGAAACACAGGAGATATGGATGAGTGGAACATAACACTGTGCAGCAAAGAGGGGAGGAGAAACCCACGCCAAATATAGCAGGGCAATCCTTTAATCCTACAGAAAAATGGAAAGGTTCTTGGGTCTTCGCAGCCTAATTTGATATCATCAGCCACTGTGCACAAAATGATCCACGTCTGTGTGCAAACCACAGCTGGCCAGACCTGTGCCAACAGAGCAGGTTGTGTAAGCAGTGACAAGATCAGCATGCAGGTTACTGAGCCTCACACATGTACTTTGATATATATGCAGGACAGGAAGGGCTATCTTATATGAAAAGAACAAGCACATACTTGCACATGTAGGTCCAGAAGAAGACAATCCTTCCCCTAAATTGTAGAATACAGCCCCACAGAGGTAGAAAGCAGCAGCAGCCTGGCTGGGTGCTGACCAGGTATTCCAAAATATCTATTCTGTGGAAACAAGTGAATGACACAGGGTTTCACTGTAGTTTGGTTTTATAATAACATTGCTTCCATTTCTTAAATAATAATTATTTAGAATGGCAAATATTCACAGACAGTGAATTTGAACAGAACTTTTGAAAGTGATCCAAAAGGGCAAAGCTTCTGGTGGGTTTGATAAGAGAAGAGGCACAGACTGAAGGTGTTTTCAAAGATTTTAAAAACTTTGCCTCAGGAAAATTCCAGCTCCAGAATCAAACAGAAAATCTTTTCCAAAAACCTGTCCTGAGCCGGTTGTTCATTTATAGTTAGACAGGTAGGATGTTTAGCTCACACTTTCATGCCCTTTTCAGACCAGAAGAGAACCTCCTACATTTCATCCAGAAACCAAAATCAGAAGCTGCTGTGATGGCGCAGGCATAGAGGGTGGGTAAGTCCATAATTTGTAACTTCAGTGGTAGCTCAGCATCCCTTTCCCTCCCATCCAAAACTTCTCTGGCTGTTGCAAGATCAGGCTTTTTAAAAGAAATGGAAAAATGCAGTTTATCGTGTTAACATCCCTCCTTCTTTAAGATATACTGTACAGGTCATAACTTATCCCTTTTAATAAAAAAGAAATAAATTTACCTTTTGAGTGTCATTTCTGACCACTGCTGCCCGTTTACTAAAGCCAYGGGGCTTCACAGTAGACAGCCTGATGGAATTCCAGTTCACAGCTTAATTTTCCTCCTGATAGAAGAGACAAAAAGTTCCTTTCAGTAAAAATAAAATTTAATATGGTCCGCAAATTTGATATATTACAACCTCCGACCTCAGCTTAATTGTTCACAAAGGGCTAACAGTACCGCTGGCAAGTAAATGACTTCTACAGAGTGTTACAACTCTGATAGCTGAAGAGAAGGGGAGCAGCAGTCTGACAGATAATCAAAATTTTTAATGTGAACCATAGTGAGAGACGTTATTCAGAGCACACCCAGACTGTAGGAGCCTTCTGCAGCTGCCATAGTAGCTCCTTAGGATGAGAAATGCTTAAACATCATCCTCACTCAACTTCGTTAAGTGTTGCTGCTGTTAGTCACCAACCAATACAGTCTGACACTTTACAGCAACAGACAGCAATGATCTGGGATCTGCACAGACAGAAACATGCTACTTAAATTTCTTTGAGGCTAAAGCTGCCCCAGTTCTGTGGCCCTCATGAGCTTTTCTTAGAGTTTGACAAGGAACCAAGGGAAAGAGTATGAAGGCAAAAAGAAAGGAGTAATGAAAAGACACCCACCACTGGCCCAGGGAGGCTGACCTTTTAAAGGCTGCTGCAAAGAGCAGGATTTTAGTGAGGCAGCTGGGTCTCCCACTGCTCACACAGGTTTGCAAAGGGCCAGAGATGACAAGGCAAAGGCTGGGTAGAAGAAGTGTTTGTCCTGTCTGTTTCAATTTGAGAAGTTAGGGAAGGACCAAATTTGTCCCTGACTCTCCTCCCTGCATGCTGTCCTGAAGAAGTCAGCAGAGACCTGTGTGCACTCAGAGCTGGTGTGCAGAGAATGAACCCATGGAGCTGAAGGGACCATATTACCAAACAGGTCCTTACATTCTCTTTCTGTGGGAGTACACAAAACTAATTACTCTGTGGTGGGGAAGACAGCGTGATCCATAGCCTGGTTTACTTCATTGTCTTTATTATATTGGACAAAACCAGGAAAATCACATAGCTATCTCAGCAGTTGATGTGGTTGCTAAAGGAGAGATGGGTCAGGGGCTTATGCAGGTGAGCAAATGCTCACCTGCACAGTCTAAAGCGTTCTTGGTTGTCCAGGATATTGAGAAGCCAGCAGCAATAAAAAGCCTTGATTTTTTCACTGTTAATGTTGGTAACATTTAGCAGCACTATAACATCATAAAAGAGCACACTGATTAAAAATACAGTACAGTGTGCATGCATGTCTATAAACAGAGGGCATTTGCTTAAGTGCTGAACTGTGCATACATTTACACCTTACCAGGCACAGGTCGTTAGCAGAAATACTTATACAGAGAGTGCTGAATGCAGTTTCCTCCTTCCCCTCCTGCTTCACTGTGGGGTCAACAACATCAAACAGCTCCCACAGAGAGCACTTGCAGCCCCCCGAGACCACCAACAATCACATTTGTCCCGGCAACTGTCGCTCACCCTCAGGGTATGCTCCCCAGTGGGCTGCCACTCAGAGCTGAGGCTGCAGCACAAAGGAACCCAAACTGTGTTCTACCAGGAAAAGGAATTACAAACCCTACCTGCCAGCTGAAAGCATAAATGCTTGCTGCCTCCTCCCCATGCAAGACAACAGCAACCTCCGTGCTACCCTGCACAGGCACTCCCCAGGCCATGTAAGGATCCATCCTCTTTGGGATCACCCTTGTGAACACACCCCAGGAGCAGCAGCACCACCCCAGCACACCAACTCTGCTACGCACCATTAATAATCGTGCTGTTTGGCTTCTTGGCAGGCAAAAAGGATGGTGAAAACTATACCTGTCAGTGGTGAAAGGCATCTGAGCTACCCACATATGCACACCAAAGGGAAAGAACATGTCTAAATCAGAGGGTGTCTGCAGCTCAACACAGCCAAAATCACTTGCCTCTTCCTAAATTAGGGATGCTGATATATCCAGCAGCAGCCAGTAGTCATGTTGGCTGTCTCGATGTCACTGGAAGACAACTACCAAAGCCTTCAGAAGTTCATATTTCAATTTTAAAGCTGAGGCTGTTTTAGCTAATGTCCCCAAGGCAATTGTCTGGTCAGATGTCAGAGTATATACTGCTAAAGGAAATCACTATGTTTATGAGATCTCTACAGTTTGGGAACCACATTAGACTCTGTTTGAGTTTCTCAGATTATACTGTGTTGTGGATATCTTTTTTCCCTGTCTTTGGAACATATCTCAAATCTCCTCATATTCCTATGAACCATTGAAAATACCTCTCTCTGTCATGTTTAAATGTGAGTTTCATTGCTGTAGGATTTTTCTCCACTAATTCACTTATATAAAAAAAAAATMTTTCAATTGATGTTATTTCTGTATGCTTTAGAGTCTAATATCCCACAAATTGGTAATTTATTTACTTTTTCATTAGCAAAACATTGCTTGGATTTTGGTCTTTTGTGACTAATGCCAAGCTTCCAACTTCAGTTTAACTCTTTGACATCCAGGTTTCCCCTTCCTTTTTATTTCTCTGAGCTTCTTGGGTTTTTGCCCTACTCTCTGCATTACTGACACCAAGGATTGGCTGTTTTGTTCTGGCACAGGGACAGTGCAAGTGTCACCTGTTGTGTCACCTGTTGCTGCAGAGGAGCTCTGCCAGCTGCCTTCCACACGAGTTTCACCCAGCCCATGTTCGTGTGCTGACTGCACCTCGGTGACCCACTGGCCATGTAACTGGGTCTAAGGCATTTGGAGTCTTGCATACCCACTCAAATAATGTGGCTTGAAAGCATTTCTTGATTTGAAAACTTTAACAACCCATACTTATTCAACCTCTACACTAGAGCACTTGTTCCTCTGCCAGGCCTGAGTCGTTAAACCTTTTTGCCTTTTTTCCTGCCAATGGGTTTGTTCTCATGTTTTTAATGTCTCTTCTAGTTTGGGGTCTATACATTTCCGAGTGTCATGACACTTACAAGCTACCACCAAATTCCATGCACACTTAATTCTAGTGAATTTGTCAGTTCAAAGAGCTTGAGATGCCCAAAAAAACTATGGAAATGTGTTTTTTTAATTTTGGTCTTGAAAGAGGACTTGGCCAGAGAAGCTAGACTGCTACACTATATGGAAGAATAGYACTGATGAYGGATGTAAATCTGAAAGWTCCTATTCCCAAGGAGCTTTCTTTCCAAAGCTTTTAACTTACATGCCCTACACTTAATTTTGTTAATATTTAAAGGCCACTCCTAAAGCAGCCTGTGTTGAAGACTATCCTTTACAAAACCTAATATAAATAATACACTATCTGATGAAAAGCTATGTCTCTATACACAGAACAGAGTGAACCCTTTTCTGTTTCCACAGAAGCCAGTGGGTTCCTCTCCTCCACGCTCCCAGTCCCCTGTGCATGTGTGCGTGACTGGCAGTGGCACAGGGCTGCAGCACCCAGCACCCTCCCACACACAAGAGCTCCCGTGTCTGAAAGAGGACAAAGTAAAAGGACCATTTCAGTACCAAGAGAGAGACGGCAGTAAGGTTCACAGAACAGTTTTTCCTCTCTATAGTCAAGGTTTATTTTTTTTTAGCTTTTTTATCCTCATATTTCTGCTAGATCCTCTCCATCCTTGGGAAAGCAACAGGTACTAGATGCTGAGAAGAGAGCACTAAGCTGAGGCTGGAAGTTAAATTTTCATATAGTGAATTTCTGTACTTTAAAAATTTATTTATCTAAATGAGTACCTCCATTTCTTTCTGGTATTTTTTTTCTTCATATTATTGGCTGACACCCAAGTAGGTAAAGTATTTCAGTGCCATCCCATCTCTAGGTTCAAATAAAAATTAAAAAAAATTAAAAAGAAAGAAACAGTGTAAGGTTGATCACACACTTGTTATTAAGTCAAAGCCGGATTCAAGTGTTTGTGTGAGGTAGAATTATCTCATTCTTTTTGTCTGTGTCTTTCTGTGATCTACCAGTCAAGTATGTGATTGGATTTCAGCTCAACAAAACCTTAAATTACACACCTATTGTGCCTGAGCTAAGCCTAGTTTCACAGCACTGGAGAAGGCTCCTCACTGCTCTTTTGGCACTGTTCGATCTGGCTTCTRCTATCATCCGCAGGTTGATGAATGAGTAATAGGATTAGAAAGTCTCATCTCTGAAATGCTATAATTGTCACATTTGGTGAATTGACAAAGGCCTGGGTGATGGAGAGGTGTTCCATAATGTAAAGTCATACGTTCAACCTGCACTCACTAGCCAACGCTAAGAGAATGGGAGGAATAAAAAGAATACCTTCAGCTCTCCATTTGTCCAACATACACGGATATCTCACCCTCTAAATTAACCTTTTATGCATGAGTTTGTTGGAAGGCAGAGTGCTCTGCCTCTTAAAGGCTCTTATCTCTCTGCAAGGAAGATGATATACTTGTTGATTCTTTGGTTAGTGCAGGAGATTAAAAAGTCTAGGAGGGCTAAAGCAGGGGACAGATTTTCTTGTTTTCCCCAGCAAGTTTCAATTCAAAACACCAGGGGAGAGATCCTTCCCCAGGCAAGCAGAAAAGAGCAGCTCAAGCCACAACGCAACAGCTGAGGATCTGAGCCCCTGTATTCATAAGAACTGTCTTTCCATCCACCTTCTAGACAGTTGATAGCACACTGGTTCTGACAGAAATTTCACACTTTTCTCTCTGTAGGCCCACCTATATCACCCAAGATGTATCTGAAAATAGACAAAGTTTTCAGTGGCTCCTATTCCAAGTCTTTTTTTAAAAGGGTAGATTTCCAAAGAGATTTACAAGCCAAACTTGGGTAGATGTGTTAGTAAGGTACGTTGGGGACCTACCTGCCTAAATAGCTATGTGAACATAATACTGAGCAGCTTAACAGCAGAAAACAAGCAGAAACAAAAAATTAGAAAGGATAGGTAAAACCTTTCTCCTACTTATTGTTTTAATTTCCACTGCTTACAAGCAATGGCAATATCCCCATTTTTTAAATAGAAGGATGGAAAATTAAAAAAATATAGAGCAGTTCTCTATTCTACAGTACCACCATCACTGCCTTCTCCTGAGAAATGGCTTCATGCCATGCATGCAAATTAACACAGAACTTTATTCCTGTTCACCTTTTATTAAAAAAGAATATCAGAAGCCAACATCACTTTTGCTGAAAGAATGTGTCCCCAAATGCTCTACAGATGCAGCATATGAGGTCAGCATTCACCATCCCCTTTCTCTGTCAGTGTGAGTTTCACTTTAATTACAAGTGCATGTTTTGCACATTGTAAAACTACCCCTGGCTCTGACCACCATAAGAAAAAGAACATTTAGCTCAGGAAACAGTAGCTGACCCTGTCTGCTCTTTTTCTTCCTTGGCATCAGCTAAGACTATTAACACCTTATGTGTGTTGCCTGTGTGTCCCACATATGTGTGCTCTGCATCCATTTCATGCAATACCTGTCGTAAGTGCATACTAAAAGCTTCCTACTGGGAATTCTCTGCTTTGTTTGACTCCTCTTCTTGCTGTCTTGCTTAGGTATTGAATTTATCTGCTTGACAGAGAAACCTTTCTATGTACTAAAAGCTTTGTCCTTGGAAAGCTGTGACATTAGACTTAAACACATAGAGGCCTTTTTCACCTCCCAGTTCACTTCCTAATTATTCATTCCCAACAGAGGAAATCAGGAGAAACCTCGGCAGCCAATGTAAACATTTTGTAGTGGAAGGCAATTTTTTTTCTCCCCAAGAGCACAGTGTGATCATGATAGTCCAGTTCCTTACTAAGAAATTGCTCTGTTTTGTACAAGAAAAAATGGAAAAAAAGAATTTTTTTTTTTGTGGGAAAGAATTAAAACACAGTAAGCCACATCATTTGATGGTGACTATTTTAGTCCAACAGTCCCTTGCCAAATGATTTCAGAGAAAAGGTCCAAGTCTCCTATGTATGTTCCATTTACAATTTTCATCTTCTTCCTTCTCAGATCAGAGCAGCTCTCCTACAAGGCCAACTAGTACCTTATAACACAGGACGAGATCACCCAGTAGCTGTTGCTTTAGAGATTTTCCACCTAATGTGGCAGCTGCTCTTAAAAATCACTTTCCACTGGAGCAGTGTCTCCCTGTGGGAGCACCTTCCCCCTTTTCACACACTCAAACTGAGACGGTCGCCTTTCAGAGCGCTTAGTTATTAATGGCAATAGGTGCCCTGTGCAAATAATTTGCAGAACCAGGGCTACAGCCAAGATTTTTCCAGTCTCACTGTAACCTTAACTGCAACACACAATATTGGCCTGCTCCCAGGAGCCATCAGTGGGAAGCACATACAGCAACAGGCCACCCACTTACTGTTTTCTTAGAGAAAGTTTGCCAGGAGTGATATGCAGCTTGCACCACCTTCCTGAAACGTTTCCACACTCCCTGAGTTTGCGCAGGTCTGTCCCTACCAACACGTCCCATTTCAAACTGCCCTGCTCCACCTTCTTCCATGCAGCCCAGTCTTCTCCTCCAATTGCTTCCTTTTTCCTCATCACCTTTTCCTGGCTCCATGACTTTCTTCGTGCTGTTCCTAACGCCTGGGACAACCTCTGATTAATGTTCAGCAAACAGCCTCCTCCACAGATCAGACCACACCCGAGCGTGCTCTGTTTCTCTTATTCGGCATTATTCCATCTCGTGCCTTCCACCTTTCCAAAGAGAAGGCTCTGACTTGTTTGACAGTGAACAGCACYTTTTGTTTCTTCAAAGCTGCATAACAGTTTGTGAGTGAGCCACTCTGCAAGTACCATCAGAGCTTTGCATGTGAGCAGTCGATAGGACAGTTTATATACAAAATTAGCTACTGTCACCCGGAAACAAAAGGAAAAGTACAGCATCATCGCAGAGCTGCACTGGGCTTTAGGAGTTCTTCTGCACCTTTTAAGGACTGTTGATAAATGCCACCACATCACCTGGTAACTATTTGTTTGAGAACTAGTGGATGATACCATTTTCTCTTTTTCAATTCTCCCAGGAGTCACTAATAAATGGAAATATCCTCACAGCTCCTTTGTTATGAATGAATAACACACTGGCAAATAAGGCCACTTTTATGATCTGTTGCTGTATGGTTTTTTTCTGTCAGACTTTTTTTTTTCCATTTTATTTTATAGGTAAATTGCTTGATTAGCCTGGTTTGGTGCATTATACCATAAATCTGCTACAGTATTTTGCAAAATCCATTTCCAGGAATCTTTGTCATTGATAAGGGAACATCTAAAATAAATTAAGAACTGAAGAACAGTTTCTTTCAGTAACTGAACATGAACAAATATGGTATAATTTTTAGCTCTCTTAGATGGCTTTATACATATATTTGACCTTTTGGGGTAAAATTTAACTTTCCTTTTTTGAGAAAAGGTAAGCTAAAATGGGAAACAGTTGGGTAACTTCTCACTGTATTAAATTCACTTTTCTCAAGACCAGCAATACTCCCAATGTTACACAGTTTCTGTATTAAAATCTAATTCTGAAAGTTTGACAAAGTACATATTTAACACAGGTCAGCAGTATATTGACAGGATGTTAATTTTAAATTGTGTCAGCATTTCCTGTCTTGAGTGTTAATGTCAATTAGCACCTTGCTGCATAACCTCCAAGTCCTCCCTTATTACCAGAAAGTGGCAAAGCAACAGCAAAAGCACTTCTATTCAAAACACCACTCACTATCAGCCAAACAAAGAGCTGTCATAACAAAACCAGCGAGGTGAAAGTGCCTAAGCTGCTATGGATTTGAGGTTAGAAGCCTTAGTCTTTTTCCTTATTCCTGATATTAAAAGTATAAGTGTGTCAACTTGGAGCGAAAGGCTAATTACTTTTAGGCTCTTTGAAAAGTGTGTTACCATTCAAAATCTCTAAGCCTGACATAAAGCCCTTGGCTTTAGATTGCACAGTGTATAGCTCACTGTAGGTCATCCATTAGTATCCTTAATACACTCTGAAATGTACAGTCTTATTCTGGGAAATGGGAGCATTTCTGCACACCTGATTTTTTTGGTATTTCATGTGTGATGTGGAAGGCACACGTTCCAGTCTCCAGCATCTCAGTGAGACCTCACTCCTGGGCGCCCAGTGAATAAGCCTGGAGACTTTGTACATGTTTTCCCAAACCACTGTAAAAGGACACCTTTATAAGCTTTACAAAATTCTCAGCCTACTCCATTATTTGACAGCAACTCACAACATAAATGTGTATAACGTCTAGATGTATACACATCTAGGCCTGATACCCTTTCTTGCACTTACCTACTCTGTTAAATTCAGCAGGGTAGACACCCAAGGTGAAAAAATCTGACTTAAGTCAAGCAAAAGCTCTTCCACTATGTCACTGACCTCTCTCCCCTCTTTCTCAGAATATAGATGTGTTCCCAAAACAACAAACATCAAATCTCAGGACATTTAGCTTAAATTCTGAAGAAAGCTAACTGGTGTTACAGACTTTTGTGAAAAAATAAATTTTAATGGAAAATAGAAAGTGTTACAGTCTTTTCCATCAGCTCTAATCCCAGATCTTGTTGCCTGTTGGGATAAAAAGAAAAAAAGACAAGGATTGTCAGCAACAATCCAATGTAAAGCCTAGTGCTATTGAAGTCCATTGGTGCTCACATTTTGAGCAACAGCTGGTTACTTTTAAACAAAACCTTGGTCACTTTTGCAATTGTTAATTATAACTAGCTGGTTCTTACAAAGAAATATTTTGGAAAGCACATTACCATTCATCTTGAGAATGACAGGAAATAGGAATGAAAAACAAGCATCTTATGAAATTACATAGGTTTAAAATACATTAATTCCATGCAAGCCAAAAGCTCAATGGGCTTTAGCATTAGCACTCTGCAGCGAGCTACACGCTACTGCAAAATGCAGTCCTTTCATACTGAATTGCGTCTGGCTTTTCAGTGAGGTAAAGTGGGGCTTACTGTGGGCGTCATTATTGCCCCAGGTGAGCACAGCCAGTGCTGGCAGCGAACTCGTACCACCGCTTACCCTTGCAGCTCAGGCACTGTGTGTGGAAATCAGTTGTTCAAAGTATAAAAAGCATTTCCATACTCGCCCTCAGCGAGCACCGTGTTGCTTCGGTTCCCGCCTTTGTTCCCCTGAGCAGCAGCTCAAGGTGTGGCCGGGCATCACGCAGTAAATCTCTTGCTCTGGAGATCTGGTGTAGAGATGACACAGGCATTATGCACAGACATTGCACTGGATGCCTATGCTCTGCCAGATTCTAAACAAATTGGCCAAACAAATTAATGCCACACACCCTAAATTGGCTGAACAAATTAATGCAACACGCCCTTTGCACAAGGGTGTCTTTGAAGGCCAAAGACCATGCGTGTTACAGCGAGATGCAGTCTATTGAATAGGGTGTTTCAAACAAATCTGTTTTGAGAGAGGAGAAACAGTGTATTGTAGTTTCAAGTTAGAGCAGGGCTTTCACACAAGAGCTTTTCAGACACCAACACTCTGTGTTGACATTTAATTACTAAACTCTTAAAACAAATAATTTGTATGAGCAAATACTCCTCAATCATTTCATAATAACACAACTAGTGTTTCTTGGCAGTTAGAACAAAACCAGAAGCATGTTGAAATCACACACACAATGCCTTGTTCTGACATGGGAAGAGGTGCCAGATAGAGCAGTGTGAACCCTCCAGGCTGTGGGAGCTGATGGGATTCAGGAACTGAGTGCTGCAGTTTTGTTCCCAGGGGCTGGCAGCAAATCAGTCCCAGCAGGTTCACTTGGAGGTTGGAGTTTACTGAATTTCATTCTCCAAACAACCCTCCCTCCTGCTGAAGGTCCTTTCTTCCACCAAGCCCCAAGCCTCCCAGCAGAGGATTAAGGGAGTGTGCATTCTTGAGGCTTGTTGGGCAAGAGAGGTAGCTGGAAAGGCAAGAGCCTGGCAGAGGAGCAGCAGGTATGTGCTTTTTGTTGCTCTGTGTGTGCCTTGTACCTTAATCAATGGAGCATTTCCTTCCACCTAACTTTCAGTGCAATCTATTGCAACACTTTGCACTTCGCTGCTATCAAGCAGCTAAGCTCAAAACCCGTTCTAGCCAACATGTAAAACCCACACCTTCAGTTTCTCACTTCCTCTGTTAAAAGGTCTGACTCAGTGCAGCAGAAAATACTGGAATGGTGCTGGTATGATTTAAGTCCTTCTCATGTTTTCTCGTGTTATCATGTCCTCATTTTCTCATCAAGCCCTTCAGGACAATGCCTAAGACTTGTCAAGAGAGTTTTCATAAGGAAGCAATATTGCTCTCCTAACACATGGCTCCATGTTCAAGACTATCTGCTTACCTATGTAATACCCTCTGTATCTGGGACTTTATTGAAGAGTGATGTTAAAAGGACGCTAAAAGAAATAAATAACTTCCTGATGAGACTTAAAATAGCTGCAGTAAAATAGCTTTGCAAGTAGGAATCACAGCTTTGGCTTGCTGTGTTTCYTCAGATCCAAGCCTCATTAATATGTTACCATACACCATCTGTTAGCTAAAAGATYTCTGTATCTACAACACAAGAGTTGAGGTTTTTTTCTGATTTCTTTTTTAAAGAGTCTGGAGTTCCCAAATTTAATGTGAAAAAACTTATGGTTTGAGCTGTGACACTAGATCAACAAGGGTCCCTTCTTTCTCATTGTCCTTCCCTCCTTGCACTGCCACCTGCCTACTCCAAGTCTTCCCTCTACGCACTTTTGTACTCTAATCTCCTTGTAACTTTCTCTCCTTCACACAGTAATCCTGCCACTCCCCAGGCATCTTCCTTCATGTGCATATCCACTGACACATCCCCGTTCCATCACTGTAGTGTATCCCTCCCTCCTGTTTCTATATATCTGTCCAGCTGCTCTTAGAGTAAAATTAGTGATTTAGAGTGGAAACTTGTGAGAGACGACCCATCTATATAACCAGCTGAAGCAGCACACTGTTTTCAGTGGTGCAGGACCAAGCCTCAGTTTAATGTTCAGACTTTCCTTATGAAGGTTATGCTGGAGAAGGGTTGCTTGTGAACGCTTCACCTAAACTGGCTACTTGGCCACTAACGCTTTAATAATGGTTCAAGTTTGCATTAGCGGTCTCAGGCTCACTATGCCTTCTGTTAGTGGACCTCTTAAACTAAGATTGTCCCAGCATCTCGCCCTCCTCTCTAATTAGGAGCCACCTATTGTGTTCCATTTTTCTGTCTGAAAATTGCCGCTGCAGCCTTGCTATCAGCTCAGTGTCGTACCATTAGTCAGAAGGGCAAATGTGTGGTGTCCTTGACATGTCAGCTAGAAACGTCTGGCCCCCTTTCTCTCCAGGGAGCCAGCCTATAAGCTCTGTAATGCATTTAACCTCTATCACCTCAGGGAGTAAGAGTCTCCACAAGCAGTTTGCTGCTGCCCCACCCCTAAGCTAACTCATTTACCTTATTTTTCCTTACAATGTTGAATAAATTACACTCCACCCTTTAAAAGTTATTATGGTTAGTATATGACTTGCTAAAGAGATGCTTATAATTCCTATAACTCTAAATTATAGCTTTAATCTCATAACATAGAACATTAATAAACATGGCAAGGCACTTTGAATTAATAGCCTAACTTGTATTCACATATTTAGACACGCTTATATTTGTATACTTCTCTTACCATATTACAACATATAGGCCAGATTCTGATCTCCATGGCAAAGGAGAAGGAAAAAAAAATGAGAAAAATAAAAAACAAGACAGAGAATTAACATTGTAGGCCATCAAAAGAAGTATAATGCTTTGTTAGAATTACCAATTTCTGTTGCAAAACACCAAACAGCTGGCTTTCACAATGCATCCACAAGCAAGAATCTGATCTGAGTTTCTGTTTAGTTTTCATTTGGATAGGCTGATCTTTAAAGGCAAGTGCATTCTTTCTGCAGTCCTCAAAGGTTTATCAAATTTGATAAAGGCCGTATCCCTTGGTTGTTGATAGTTGGTTCAATAATGAACCCAGCTGCTTAAACGTGAATGTTTAAAATAAGACCAATTCTTCAGGCAAAAGCAGAAGATGTGCAAGAGCCAGTGCGGCACAAACACTTGGAAATTCCTTGTAAAATTCATTCCCATTTTTATACTTATTAAATTTTCACCGCTTTTTTGTGTATTTGTTTTACCAAATATTCAAAGCGCAAACCAGGAATGTTCACCCTAGCATGAAAAATTATGAGGACCCATAGAAAACACATTCCAAGTTTGCARACTCAAGAACTCACACTAGAAAATGTTATTATTCTTGACAGGGAATTTCTCCATATAAACCAAAAAATATGAAGTGCCATGAGACTTTCCTTAATTGAGTTATGCCTGAGAGAAATGACAGTTGTAGCCATTTGGAAACCACAAGTTTGAAAACGAATGTGTTTAAAAGCAGAACAAAACACGAGATAAAAAAGCCAGCCCAATAATCTTGAAGTTTCCTGAATTATTCACAGCATCAAATAATTTTCATAAATAAAACAAGGAATGCAAAGGCCTGTGATTCTGGACAATGGAAACCACAGTCCTACCACAAGTCAGGCCACATCTCCTTTATTAAAGCCAACATTGGATTCCCAACTGCGTGTTCGTGGTAGTGCCCATGTGCATGAGCCCCTTTGCAGCATCAAACCCACATTTCAAAGGTTTGCTGCCAAGTAGGTCAACCTCTTACTGTGCAGCACTCCACACATTTCTCAGAAGCACCACCACCTGGGGAAACAACTTTGGTCGTGGCMAGAAATAAAGAGAGAAACATTTACAGGTCTACTTATGAAAAGACCAACTTTATTTTTTTCTTTGGTGCGGGGAGAAAAGTAATATTTCATGATTTTCATTGCATCTTCTTGAATTTTGTTGGTTTAAACCCTGTAGCCAAGTGAGCCTAAGTGAGAATCTCAATTAACATTTAAACAAAGGAAGTTTCTGTTAGGGGTCACAGCAGTGAAGAAAAGCCTGAGACATTAAAGCTTCAGAGTCAGAAGACACACAAAAAAAGAATTGTAGCTTTAATATTTGGGAAATTTGCAATTAAATTCTTCATTTTTGTGTGTTTGTATGGGGAGGAGRGCTCCTAGTTATGACTTTTGTATGCTGTTAATGGCAATACTAACGTACATTTTAAACTAAACCATGTGCTATTTATTAATTAAATCAGCTCCACCCAATTTACACAATAGTGTGTATTAACTGCCGTCTGACTTGGAAAGATCAGTAAATTAATAAACTACATTTGAAAGGAAAAAGAGGTGGTGTGCTCTGAAAACATTATTGACAGTCCTGGGATAAGGATCTGCATCAGATCTTACTTTAAAGCATTTGGCCTCAGGAGGGAGGGTTTAGTAGTYGAAACTCATCCTATTCCATCAGATAGATTAGTCCAGGACATAGGAGTCTTTTACAGTCACTGTGAGAGTATATTAGCTACAACCTGCTACTGGGAAATGGCCACAAATATCTGGAAGCACCTGTGTTCATGCACATGACCAGTTATAGAGATCTGGGAACATCCTCCGACCACACGTTTGCTGTCTCACTGCAGACCACAGTCACTGGAGGTAATGAGTCGATTCTTCTAAACACAGACTACAAAGGTGAGAGTGTAACTCTGCTTCAGCCCGAGGGAGGTTTTAACAGTACACAGGCAAGGCTAGATGTCTTCCATAAGAACAAGGGGATGAACTAGAGATTTGGAAATAGTGGTAAAAATCCCAAGAGTGTAAAAAATAAGTGCTTTTAGGGATAAATAATAACTTTGCAGTGAAGAGCAAACATCTCAGCTGACAGTGACAGTGGATGACCTGAGCATATTTATCATTCGTAAGATGGCAAGAAGGCTTGGTGAAGTGGCCATAAAAAGCAAAACAAAATCCTAGAATATGAGTCAAGGCATGTTGGCCCCGGAAACATGGGCCGAGTCTCTGTACCACACGGCCAGGAGAATTGGGTATGGATATCCCCACCTAAGCCATATTCAAACTGAAACAGGCATAGCAAAAAGGAAAGTAGGAAGTTCAGGGGCATGAAGAACATGTTGTAGGACAGGAGGCTAAAACCCTGCAGCTTGTTCAACCAGGAAAAGAGGGCTAATTAAAAGAAGTCATCTAATTAGTAAATACGTACTGAATGCTGCATGCAAACACCTAAAGTATAGAGCAATTATCCTTCCTGTCAAGGGAAAAAGASGAATAAATGACCTGGGGTTGGGAAAGCTGAGAATGATAATGTCCCAGAACAGCCAAGGGGAACCRCACAGAGCATATAATCACAGTACTTGAAAAAAGAATGGTGTAAGGTGGACATTCAAAGTTGGACGAAACATGTTGTTACCAAATCTGTGCAGTCCACCAGGAACTACAAGAACCCTGTAGTCAGTTGGGAAAATCTGGTGCACTAATGTAGAAGAAAATGGAGCTTGCAGGCCTGGCTTGGAAAGGGGCATCAGGGCAAGTAGAACAACTAGTGAATGAAAGCTTTTCTTTCTCCCAAGCTGGTGGGTTCAGGCTTGTAACCCCCAAAACAACAGCACCAAGATGTTCAGCAATAACATCCTTTTAGGGTGTCAGAGCTAAAGATCTGATATATTCTAGTTTTAATGTCCTTACTGAGGTAAGACAAATATTCTGATTATCAGCTTTCTTTTAAAAATAAAATAAAAGGAGCATCTCAAAAGCTGAAATAATCAGTAAACAAACCTTACTTTCCCAATTTTCTTTTTCCAACTGCTATGATGCATAAGAAGGTGAAGTGCCATTAAGTTGGTTTACAGCACTGGGCAAAAGAGATTTTCTGCTTAATAAGGAAATACCTAATAATTGGTCATAAGGCAAATGACATTAACAAGCGAGCCATTTGGCTCTAAATGAATGGATCATAACCCAGAGGGTTTTAACTGTGTCAGCCTCTGCTCTTCAAGACGTTTTCTTTCAGGAGTGAATCAGTGCTAAAATATTACACTGAGGATGGAAGAACACACTGGGTGTTAATTTGGAGGCCAGTCAATGACTGGAAAAAACCTTGGTACATGTTATGCCTCACTTTGGGAAGTCTCAGGACATCCTGGTTCAATTTCCCTGCTATGTCTTGGAACATTTCTTGGACACTGTGGACAAAGAAGGGCTGAATCTCACAAGATGAAAGCCCTACAGTCAAGACTGAGGGCAGAGAATGGCAATTCTGCAGACTAAAAGCAAGGCAGGACATAATAATTGAGAAAATAAGAGGTCCCCATATGGAATTACTTGGCTAGTAATGGCCAGAGTCCAGTGGAAACAAAGATCCAAAAAAACTTTGTTTTGAAAACAAAATATATTTTGAAAAAYCTACAAAAAATCAGTTTGCAGCACTTGCAATTGAAGTTATTTCAGTTTTGAGCAAATATAATTTCAAACACTGAAAAATGTGCCTAGCACATCTATCAATGCAGTTTGCATTAGTAGAACTCTGCTGTTAACAGCCTCCAGAGGATTTGAACAATTCATTATATTTAAACAAGATCTGGATGCTTTAAAACTTTTGTAGGTAAAGAAAATATTTCTCAGGTGGTGGTTCTGATTCAGACCTCAGCTCCTTCAAGTCCCTGTGCTCCATCTATCTTGACTTATTTGTCTACCAGCTGCRCAGATAATTTAAGCTTAAATAACAATATTTTAAGCAAATAAGAAAGAAAACTAAGCCACAACCATTTAGAGCTCACATAGCTCTTAGAGACTTTCACCTTTACTTTGCTAGCAAATGCCACTGAAAAGTAGAGGGAAACAGTATTTCTGTGTTGCATGACAGTCGTCTAAACTCTTCTCTGCCAGCTCTGTTCAGCCTGCACAGTACAAGCCACAACTGTTTAATCATTGTGTGTTCTGCCAAAGGTGCAGTCAAGGCTGTTTATAAGGAAACAGAGACASTAAGCCAAATTTCATCTGCGGATCAGACACGCCTGCTAGCAAGCAAAGCCAAGGGTTTAGGTACAGATGAGATCAGTAGTTCTGTCCTCCACGGAAGGTGGCTGCACCTCAAAAATTAATGAGTAATTTCTCAAATTGATGTGAGGTAAACTAGTTATTTTCACAATTAAGTGCTTTACCAAGCATTTAGGAAATGGTAGTTTCTCATTGGACAACCAGCTCTGAGGTCCAACTGGAGAAGATACAATGCAAACCCAAGGTTATATCAAATCTATGTAACCACTGCACGAATACCATTGGGTGGACATCTTTTTGCAGGGCAGGGAAAGGACGTTCCATATTATAAAGGCACAGGAATCCAAGCTGAGTAGTTTTCCTGGCCATAGGAAATTATTTTTCTTGTTTGGTATAAAGCCAACCTTTAAATTACAAATTGTCCTAATAAGTATTAGTTATTTTCCTTCTGAGTCCTGCACTGGTTTATAATAATAATCAATATTTCCCTGTTCCACTGATGAGGAAATGATGAGTCAACACACAAGACTGGCCTTGCTACTAATCACAGGGTCAGCCAATACATACTAGCCCGCTTCTCTTCTYCTAGCACACCTCCAAGACTTCTTCTTTACCCTCCCTCTGTGATGGAGCCAGCCCCATGAAAATTTCCTAAGTCTTCCAGGGGGCTCCCTTGTAAAGCCAACTACGGCTATTTTCTTGCAATAATAAGATATGTAATAATACATAGACTTGACAAACCAAACTCACAGCATTCTCTTTGAGTTCAGGTAAGGCTTTATTCCTCACCCAGCCTTACTGTGTTCTACCAGATAATCGGTGCTTAAATAATGGCTGATCCTGTAATCCTAATGTAAAGTTCCCTTTAAGGCCAGAGGTAACTTTGCCTGCAAAAGATCTGCACTTTTGCCCACAGATAGACATTATTAATCCATTCCTATCAGTTTTTACAAACTTCACCACAAACCAGTATCTTAAAGCATTACCTTCCTACAGCTGCTTGTGAGCAGCTTCATGCATTGCAGCCCCCAGCATGCTTGTTACAYGTGTCCAAGACCAACACACAGAATGTCCTGCTGCATTTCCTGCATCACACGTGGAACAGTATGTCCATGCTGGAAACCAGCTGAAGTAAATCTACTCCTCCAACAGTGCAAATGCCAGCTTTGTTGTTACTGCTTCCTGTGCTGTTTATGACAAGAAAGTTACTGTTGTGTTTTGTTTGGATTTTATTTTGGGGTTTTTGTTCAGATGAACATAGCAAAGAAAACACAAAGTTTAAACTGACCTGATTTGGAGTAAACTCAAAGTTTCAGGTTAAAAAAACCCCAACAAAACAACACATAGAAAACAAATACAGCCCTGGCAACAGAAATGAAAGGCCAGCTATCCCTGTTACACTGAAGACATCCACTTTTATTACATTACATATGATACAAGTCCTAGCTGTCAAAATCCTCAGGAGCACCTAAACAGATAATAAACAATCAGTGAAAGACTTATGGCTACATGTTTTTCATAGTATTGAAAATCACCTGGGAACCATATTTTAATGGAAAATACAGCTTGATRGAGACAAGCTTCATAGATTTATGAAGAAGGTGAAGCACAAATCAAGTGGAGGCTTTAGCTTTCCAAAATGATATGGAAGTGCTAGAAAATAGCACAAAAAAAAAAAAAAAAAAAGAAAGGACGAAGAAGGGCAAGCAAAGAGGAAAGAAAGAAGTGCCCTTCTAATGATTTATGCTGTAGAGAAGGAATATGCCTACTAGTGATCCTGTTACCTTTACTGCTCTTTGTGATTGTTATTCTTCCCCTAAGAGAGGCGGTCATGTTACACACTGACAGAAAGTTACACCTCTTCAATGTGATTTGTCCACTTAAAACAACATTTATCATGTTGCCAGTTTATAAATCATTTAGGCCAACTAGATTAAGGCTATAGGAAGCCAGCACCCCTAACTGATCCTCATGCCAGATAATTCAGAGACCTGCATTTGTTTACACTAAACCTTATCAGCCAAAATAGTAGAGTCCGGTGCCAGCTGAACTCCAGTTGCTCYATCTGAGTGAGAACACGGCGTGAGGTGCAGTTCTAACACATTGAGAGATAGGCTCCTGCTTTGAATGAAAATGTACCTACATCAGTCCACACCATGCCAGTGTCCTGGAAGGCTTCATTAACATGGACAGCTCTTCCTCTACACTTCGGAGGAGCAGAGCCTCTCCACAGAAATAGGAGACAAGCTGAAGAGGTTGAAGGTTAGCTCACATATTTTAACAATTTTGCACATAAAGATGYGGAAAATGTCCATTTTTAAGCTATGAAAGTATGTTGCCCCCTTGTTGACTACAAGGCACAACACCCACTGTGCTTTTGCCTCTGTGTTGAGCATAGATTCCAGTAAACTGAAATAGTCAAACTTGAAATTGGCCTTTTGTCCTGTTAAAACTCCTTGGACATTAAGAGGAGGCTGAAATACCAGCCTAGACATACGATCCAGCCTGCAGCACTGGCTACAGTTACCAGGCACCCGCTCACAGAAACCTCCACAGATCTGCGTGCAACACAACGGCTCCTACACAGAATGCAGTTCCCAACTGAAAATGGGATTTTAATTTCTYTTTGAATAAAGTCCCCAAGTCCACACTTCTTATGGCGCTAGGAGATTTAAAAAAAAAAAAAATAAATAAAAAGCCAAACATTAAAAAAGAATGAGCTTTGGATCCAGAGGATTTCAAACTAATTGAGAGGGAATTAATAACCTTAGATACGATGATGTTTACGTATGAGACCTAGCACATGGGAAGAGGAACTACAGAGAAAATCTTTGCTTTAGAGGTGATTTTTTTAAATCCACAAGAAAAGCTATACTAGTGTGTATAAAATAATAGCCAGCCAAAGCTCTTCTGCAGAATTTGGTAAGATGAAGCTCTCCAACATTTTGTGATTGYTGTTGCTTTTAAAACAGCAAACCCTTAGGAAAGCAAATCATTCTTAACCCACAGTACAGGAACACAATCACCCTATTCACTTGAGATGATACAGGATGCAGACTTAGCACACCATACTCTTCTCCACACAGCATCACAGGCCTCACCTCTGGTTTTAATTAAAGGCACACGGACCAATGGATCAGATTAAGACATAAAGTAGGTCTTTTTGTGATGCTCATGCATAGCTGCCTTTGACGCATCATCCTGGAATAAAAAGTAAGTTATGTCTTATCACAGTTACCTTCACAATAGGSACTGTGTTATTTTCAATCATCACCATTGCTCTTCCTTCTGCACCTAATTGATTTGAACCCCTACATTGTTTTGCTCTCTTTTCTCCCTTTGGCCTTCTGCAGCATCTTCTAAATTTCAGGTGTGGAATTCAGTCCTATGCTCTTCTTGACAACACCTTCTAAAATGCCCAGCACTTGATGTTAGCATGCACTTTGCCAAGGAGTTTTTCAAAGGTATGGTGATTGTTTCCTGAGGAGATGGCTGTACAAAGATGCTTGTCTACCTCTGACAGCCTGTCTTAGAGAGAGACTAATATTTTAACAATGAGCAAGGTGAAAAAGAAGCTGGAAAWGCACAGCTGATTTTTCAAAAACAGCCGCTGATTTGGGAGGAGCCAGCTCATGATGCCCTGGGTCTATTTTTCAGAAGTGCTCAGTATAATGCCTTTATATATATTAAAGAATATTGACTATTGACATAGGGATTTGGATATTTACTGTTTGGGTTTAAGCTGAAATGAGAGCTATCCATAAAAATGAATAGAACAGCAGTAAMTGAGGAGAGACAACTCACTCTGAAGAATGAAAGAAACCCAAACAGCTTCATAAGAAACCTTCCCTTCAGGGAGATTAATATTGAAGAGTGATAGTCTGAGACCTGTTAACACCCCAAAGTTCAGCAAAGGCCTGTCTGCATCACCACAGAGGGAGAAGTGACTAGTCATCGAAAACATTCATGCATAAAGTGTTCAATGTTTTAACATTTTCTATAAATTCCGTTAAAGACAATCTGGATTTTAGGATGGATGGATGCCTGGTCGCTGTGTACTGCTGGTGATAGACTTTTRAGAAAACTTCTGGCAGAATGAACTCAAGCAGACAGGCCAGGACCTGATCTGACATGAACGGAAACCCATTCATGTGTTCTAGAGGTGAATGTACATTTGATACACGAAAGGAGATACTGAGACGAGGGTAGGAACACAAGTACAGTTCCTCTCCAACAATGACCCTGAGCACTCACATGCCAGACAACAGCAACAGGAGCCACTAGACACCAATTCCTGCAAAATCTGCTTTGGAAACATGAAATATTCAGGTTTTCAGAGTCGAGGCCTTTGTCTGCAATTATTATTATTTGATTTTTCAGGCTACTACCCACTATATTTGTACAGGCCATGCAAATACAACAAGACAAGAAGTCCCTGTGCAGCATTTGATAAAATTGCCTCTGACAGTGGGAGAAGCCATCTCTAGGGAAGGCTTTCCAGGTATATGTACTAAAAAAATACCTGCTAAACAAGGATGTAAAAATGTGGTGTTTAAGCAGCTTCTGTGTAATTCTGTAGAAAAAACTTGCAGGATTTTTACAATGTAGAAGGAAAAACTGCAGTTCTGACAAGTTTTATATCAAAAGCAAAACTTTTAAACTTAGAAACCTCTGAATTTAACACATCATTGTAGAACCTCTTGAGCACTGAAGATTCAATGGCACGTTTGACCAGAGCTAGAGCACGCAGTAGTTTCCACAATGGGAACTCCATTCTCTCTACCGTACTCTCCCGTTGCTCTCCTACAGCATAAGATACTTTCTCATGTTCCATACCCAGAACAGTGCACGGAGCCAGTGCCTCTGATCCAGTGTGCCACAGACCAGCCTAGAGGCGCTGCCCTCCATCTGTACAAATTTGGAACTCTGGCTGCGCATTTGAAGCACAAAATAGGGGTTACAGAAGTTTTAAAAATATAAAAGAGAGAGAGAAAAGAGAGCGTGATAAAATTATCTGTACAAGAGCATAGTGGAATAACTCCTTTTTTTTTTTTTTTCAGGAGAAATGACCAGATTTCTTTTCACAAAGGACCCATGTAATACTTTCATTAAATAGATGCACTACCCAAGATGTTTAACATTCATTTAAATTCAGCATAACTCCACTGGCTTCATTTATGCTTCTCTGTACTTATACCAACAATGGACAGAATTTAACACGGGAGTTTAATAGTTCAAATTAATTTCAAAGAAACACCAATGTAAACCAACTGCCAAATGCTTTGTCTGCAGGTATATTTCTGAGTTTCTCTAGCCTCTTGCCTCTCTTCATTTTACTCCTACTGAGCTTTTTCTTTCCTGTGGGTGATATTTCTGAACACTGAATCACAACGAGTTACAAAACCTTTATCCTCTAATACTCAGTCTAGGACTTGGCCCTGGATTGAAGGAAAGCCCCTCATTAGGGCAACTGATGTTGGGGCAAAAGTAAATGACCAACAGTAAGTGAATGGGGAAGGCACCATTCTCCTGCCAGGGCTTCTTGTGGCCTGACACTGCTCCCCTGAATCCAAGCGTGTGTCTGTCCCTCCTGCAACTGCCTCTGCAGAGAGCCTGGGCCCTTCATTTGTGGCTGGAGGCAAACAGAGGTCACTCTTCACAGCAAATCTTAAAGCAAGGGTTTGTCCTGATCTATTCCAAGCAGCACAGCGATCCAGGGAAAGGGATGCCAAAATCAAATGACTTCTAGTCAGACCCACTGAGAAAAGACATGGTTGATCAGACATACCAGCAGCAGCAGCAGTGCTCAGTGAGATGAAATGTGATCAGCAGCACACAAGAACCTGTGTACAAGAGCACAACTTTTTGAATTTTGATTTGTCGTGTAATAGGAAAAATTTCTTGTGAAACCTTTTCCATGTGCAATAATTTCCCAAGAGAAATGAGTCCTATTAATAGAGAATTTTAAAACACAAGACTTGGAAAAACTCTAGGGAATATACACACACTATAGGGAAAATTCCTGCTTGGGAATAGCCATGATTTGGTGACCTCCYAGGTCTTTACCATTTCCAATGGCATCACTTTTAAGGGCTTCGTACTGAAATGATGTACAAAGTGACATGAGTTTTTTCTACTCATAACCAAGGTAGAAAATGTATTTTGCAACAGAGTTAAAATTAAAAAGTCTTCACAGAACAAGAAAAAGGGTTTGCTTTGTTTCATCTTACTTTACTGGGAAGTCACTGCTGCTTGGTTTAACAATAGACAAGCCTTCTCAGGTGATGGGAGGAATGAAAAATGTGAGCAGTTAAGAACTCTAGATCACTGAGAAGATATTTGAGACAGAGAGCTTGAATAACTGCTAGCCAAGAGGAGAATATCATTGCTTTTTTCCACTGTGTTTCAGCATAGCAAAGATACACGCAGGATTCAATCTTATATCTGGATCTGAATTTCAACAGCCACACCTGGGTAGCAGTTGACATTTAATTTGTCAAGAGTTTTTTTGTAATTGGTTAATACTAATACACACTGTAATCCTCGGGCTGCCTTAACTGAGCTTAAAATTTCCCAGAACATCACACCAGACAGTTCAAAACTACTGCAACTACTGTTTCTCTGCTGAAACAAACACACGCCAAAAATATCATCATATAATAGCAGTTCATAACTACACATTACCCATATGCACCCCCAGCAAACACAAGAATTTTGTCTTAGCCCTTCCCAGATCAAAGTACACCAGATCAGATTGTATCTGTTATGGCAAAAAGTCATGGAAGAAAACCCTTCTGACCTTGCTGTCCTGTGAATGGGACGAGCCCACTCATCTCCACAACACGAGCAGGGATGGAAGAGAGTGAATCCCTTTAATCACTCAGGCCAAAATTCACCAAGGTCTTTAAGTCTGTGCCTGCACCCAGTACCTGTGCCTGAAAATTTGCTAGATTGGAAACACTGGTGGCAGATTCTATTGCAATCAAACCCAAAACCCAGAAGACTTAGCAAAATTCAGGTAACTATTTGAACCTTTCCCTCAAATCCTGAATTCTAGGTCTGAGCCTCTGGGTTGAGTGCACGACTATTCCAAAAAGATCAGTGTGAGCAAGGTGAAAGCTAGTGCTTATCCCTCTTTAATAACAACTGTTTAAACAACCTGAATGTAAATGGAAATGAAATGCTCTCCTGCAAGTTAAAACTCTCCTTCCAGCCTCTTCAAATTTCCCTCCCTAAATGTCAAAGTGTTCTACATATTTTAGGCCTCTTGGAGATGTGAGTGCTGATCATGAACCACTGATCAGCCAGAGGGCAGAAATAACTCATGGAGAAGAGCAAAAATTCTTGCAATAATTAATTTGAATTCAGCCTAAATGGAAACCATATTGAAGATTTTGAGTAGGGAAAAAAAGCACTCAAAGAACTGATGAAATATAAAAATCTTTAATAAATTAGCATTCCACAAGTGCTCTTCTACCCACAAAATCAGAAAAGGATATACTTTTTGATCACTCAAAAATTCAGCATTGCCCATTTCAAAGGAAATGGTGTTGGTTCATCATTAAAACTAATGATCACCAAAATTTTAAAATGTCTGGAAACCAAGTTTCTAGCTAAAATTCAACTTTTAGTTCAACTCAGCAAACCCAGTAATATGTTTAAATGTTTTATCGAAAAGCAACCTCTGAAAAGTATAGTTTTATGTACAGATTTAYGCCTGTAACAAGGTTTTGACAAAAAATCTTAAATTCACCTTGGAAGAAACACAAACAACATTTTCTGAATTAGGTCCAGCCTTTGTAGGACAGACACCCTAGAAGAGAGAGCCTGCTAGGGAAGACTTTAAAATGATTCCTGATACAACTCTGTCATAAATTTCACTAAAAATTCACAGTTTGGGTCTCATCCCCACAAAATCTGTTAAGATAAAAATCAGTTAAAATGTGCAATACTTATTTAAGTGAATTTAAATATTCTTATCAGTTTCTGTTCTTGATGAGAATTCAGTTAATATTAGTCTACCCAAGTTCACCATTTGTTGTTCATCAACCCCAAATTACATGATCTTGAGCCAGCTGGGGATCAATGTACATGTTTATTTTCCCTAAGGTTTTGTACCCGTTATGGGATGACAAAAGAGCGCCAAGATCATTAGAAGGGCTAAAATGAGGATATTCCAAGAGAACAAGAACAGCTCTCTACTATTAATTTTACTCATAGTCTTTTAGTACAGTCATATCCTCTGAAGTTAGAGGCACACATATATAGTCTGGGAAGTCTTCCAGATTTCTTTTTAAGGAAATGAAGTTCTCAAAAGTAGCTCCATTAAGAAGGGTATTTTTGGTTTTCCACAGTGCCAGCAGCAGTGCTGAGCAGGGCTCTGAGCACATATTTGGAGGATGTGCAGAGTGTAGCTCTGTCCTCGTGGAGCTACGAAAGCTTTCATCACCATACCGAGTGTGCTGTGCATCCAGGTCTCCCAACTGCATCACAGGTTTGTGCATTGCTCTACATCAAAACCCATCACAGAGCTGGCCACTTACAGCACAGCTCTGATCCAGGATGTCAGCTTTCAATTTCATTTTTTAAAGAAAACACAGCTATTTTGATCACTATTTCAGCTATTTTGACTGTGAAAATCTTCAACATACATATTTATTACATGAAGGCATGTTCATTGATAACTACAAAACCTAAAGAAAGCCCAGTATTTCCCAATGTCTACTTATCCATGGACAGACGTATTTAGTCAATGTGCTAATGCCACAGTCTGCAATTGTTTTGCTTCCCTCTATTTTCAAAATTCTCATTAGTTCTTCTCCTGTGTGCCAAATCCTACATCTTTCCCTTTCATAAGTGCTATGAGATATTTCCATACACTGAGAATATAGTAAGTAAATAAATAATAATAAAAAAAATCCATGGGATTGTATCAAACAAATTAGGGTAACTAGAAATCTCTGTACTTTAGGATTGTACCTTTGTTATCTGGTAATGGAGACAGAAAGACTAAGGATCATTATGGAGGCTAAACTGAGAATATTACCAGAGAACAAGAAAAGCCCACCTGCTGAATTGTTCAATTGACTTATTTACAGTTACAGAGATTTGCACAGGTAAACACTGTTTCACTCAGCTGAACTAGCAAAGACCATCACACCAAATACAATGTCAAAATACAATATTCAGTGCATACKACATTTGCTTATGTCAGATTTGAGAATGTCTCCATTTCAAAATGCAAGGAAGATATCACTGAATTGTCAGTGTTGCAGAACTCAGGAATCTTGCCACTTGTTCGCAGTGGAGTGGGATTAAAAAATTTCTTGTGAATAAATTAATGAAGTAATATAAAAATTGACAGCTCAGCTATAACATCTGCTCATCCATAAAAAAGTCACTCCACCCAGCTGAGTGGGTGAAGTAAATATTATAAGGTTGAATTAATGTAGGTACTGATGGAAATATGACCTTTTTAATCACCATAATTTCAAAATAAATTCTTAAGTAATAAAAATTTAAAACACATATGCTACAGAGAGTGGAGTGAGACGATCTGGATTAATCAGCCATGGCTGTACTCTTAAGTGGCCCTGCCCCATTAATGCCTAATGTTCTTCTCTCCCACCTGCAAAGAAACCCGCAGCAAGTTGCGTAAAAATCCGGCTTATGCAACAGCTTTTCGAGCTAGTGTTCAAGTCTATCAGAAATTATMTGAAAAAGTTCAGTCTACATCAAGGTATTTCACCTTGCAACAAAACACTCACAAATGACACAACATTGGGTGGRGGGAGCAACAAACATGTGAAAATTACCTGAAAAGAACCTGAAATGAAAAAGATCTCCTCAAGAAAGCTCAGCCTGCTACTAGCATAGGACATAAATGCCAACTCAACCAAAATAAGCACCAGCTGAAGTTTAAGCAGAGATTTCCTTTCAAGACATCAGGTGTCCAAAAGCAAAACACCTCGTCTTTACTGACATATAAAAGCAGAGAGAAAACTGGTAAGAACTCAGAATTTCAAATGTACAGATGCCATGGGAAAACATAAGTGCTGTGCAACTGCAAGGCCTAGTTTAAGAATAAACCCACTTTAAATAAGAAAAAGACACAAACACAGCAGTTTGTTGTACATCTCCCTCCTTCAAAGGAGTGCTCTGTGAACCTGTCTGTTCACCTAATGGTTACAGGTGTGTGGTGTAAATGCTGTTCTGACCCTAGAGCACGTAAGCACTTTGATAATAATATTTCTCTCTCATAACCACATCAGAGCTGCAAATGTCCATGCATATGCACCTTACACTAGGTCTATTCACCTGCAGCAGGACTACAGYGCAAATTGGTTGACCTATGTATGTAATTTTACTATCTTCACAGGGCTGCATTCTCTTCTCACTGATACGCTCAGTGATTATTTCTTGTCTTTATCTTTTGTGCTCGTTTGTTTGTTTATTTAAGTGGTAGCAGTGTAGTGACCATGACAAATAGCTTGGAGGATTCCAAACAGTTGTGTTTTTTCTCCTTTAGCAGCTTTATAGCAACTCTTTATCAGTAGCTGCTTCATTCCTGTGCCTTGAGAAAACTCCCATTGCTTTGGGGCTTTTTCTTCCACTGATACATGTGTATCACTCACCCCAACACTCCTCCAGTCCCTTGATGGATCTGCTCAGGGACTGTCTGAGAGCACGTCTGCCAACAGGAGTGGCTGCTGTGGCCTGTTAAGGGCTACTCTCCTTTTCATTCATTTACAATTAACTCCTGGTGATGTGTTTTAAGAATGAAGCTCCGAGAAGACCACTCAAAGGAGATCAGACAGGAAAACACCCTTTGCAAAGATGCTCCAAATGTCCTTAGAGGCTGCTAACACAAATCTACACGCTGCTGTCAGGGAACTCCTGCATTTTGGCTCTCCTAGGCATAAGTTTTTCCATGGGGAAAGTCCCTTGCCTCTCTAACTGACAGGAGGAGAAAAACAAAAGACAACCAAACAACAATAAAAAACACGTTCACAGGGCTGCTGTATTCAGAGAATAGCKTGTGGGAGTGGGGGCAAGCATTTTGGTTTAGTTTAAGAAGACTGACCTTACTGATGACACTGAAGCAGCTACACAAATTATGTTTAACACTGCAGCTTCATGTGTATTCAGAAGCCAGCCTGAAGTTAATATAGTGTATTTTCAAAGTTACTATACGGTGCATGTTTAGAACTCCAAATGGAAGCCATTCCCTTTGCTCAGCATGTGAGACAAACCTGTTAAATTAGAGATTTGTTTGTATTCTGAGCAGGTAAGAAGAAAACAACATACCTACTGCAGTTCAAGGATTGCATTTCTAAAGTGGCCTACAGTACATTTGCACTCTGGTATCATATTTACATTTTTAACTCTTGTGCATTCTGCAAGAAGCAGGAGYGGTTGTTCTCTCAAAGCCTTTTGGTAAAAAGAAAAGCCTTTCTACAGTGATTAGACTGTTTAGATCATCTCACTAAATTCAGAAATGACTATTCATTTGCAAACAACTGTGTTTCCCAAAGTCTATGTGCACTAGGGTTTTGTTGACAGGCAAAGTCTAAATAGCAGAACTCCTGATTTTACAAAACCTCCTTTGAGCATAATAAGGTTTTCATCGAAGGCACATGTAGCAGCTACCTTTAGGCATGGCAGAGGTCTCCAGACAACTGCCCCCATATAAATGATAAATAATGGCAAGAAAACAAGATCTCAATTAATACAACTGTAAACTGCTAGCTTGGTCAGAATCCAAGGTTACAGAGTGACGCTGAGCCACATCAGCAAGTGCATACAGATTATGGAAGAGATGCAACCTTGTGCTATGGAGGGCACCTCGGCCGTGTTTCATATGTATTCTTCACAATTCTTACAAGGGATGGTTCCAGCTCAGGAACAAAACCAGCCTTGCTCCAAGGGTATTGTATGTAAAGATTAACAGTGTCAAATGGTGACAGCACTATCGTAAATTCCAAGCACACAAAAACTAAGATGTTAAATCCTATCTCTATAACTTCTGTTCCTCTCAATGCGAAATTCAGAAGGTGTTGAATGGAAGTGATCACAGAAAGTAGTAGCTTGATTGATAAAGTCCCTATCTGGTCATTTACGATCTGGCTGAAGGAGAAGCAGCTTTTGCCAGACAGAAAAGCAATTAATCTGCAAACAAGCCGAGGAACAGCAGGGCTGTGCATTGGAGTCTCAGGCTGCTGGGAGCTCATGAGAGGAGATAAGACTGCAGCCTGCTATTTATTGTACATTTTAATTAAGTGCTTGTTAACGGCAGTTATCTTAACAGTCATAAAATTACTGTTGTAATGCATTTTGTTTGAGGAAAAAAAAATGGAGGGAGCCGAAGGACTTTATGAAAGCAGTCACAGATTGCTTTCACTTTAAATCAAAGAATAAATTCTGAAGAGGAGGGATGTTGCAATGATCTAAGCCGAGCCACTAATGGTTATTTAATGTGGCCATCAGYGTTTGTAAGTCCCTAGCATACGGAACATACACAATAGCCTCCAAACCCTCTTTAACACTTATTTGAGATGACAGGAAAAATGAAACCGTTTGTGCTTTCAATGGAAAAGCAATCATTGGTACATTATATTCTGCTTGCCCTATCATGCTAATGCATGGTAAAAATGTCACCAAATGTATTTAAGGACCTGATGGAGTGTTGCTGTTTGATTCCTGTTACCGGSCTGATTAATAAAAATCTTCAATTTGTATGTAAATGCAGTGGGGTTTCATATCATCCGCATACCTGCACCTGGAGAAAATAATAAACTGAAGTTTAATGCAGCAATTATAAGCATTTATGGAACTCTTTAAAGAGGCTGCCTGCCTCCCCTGACCATCAAGATGAGATATTCACAGAGGAATATTACTGATGCTCAGACAAGCAGGGCTGCAGATGGTCCCCAGTGCAAATGCTGCCAATGCAGATTAACTCACTGACTCATACTCACTTTGGTACAACAATGTAAGCTACTTATTGTTAGACAAAAGTGTCATATTTTTCCCTACATCTGAAATAAAATCAAATTGAACTGTTCTTTGGAGTAGTGGGAAGGGTGGTAATTAACATTTCAAATGAGGACTGTTTGCATCATTTACACTTTTCCTGACATCACTTAATTCCCTTGTGCATATGTTCCCATGACAACATCATCACCACAGATAAAAATTGCATTGGTACAACAGAAACTCTTCAAGATATATGACAACAGCTGTTTGTTTATTTTTTAAAAATCCCTCTAATGATCTTCAGACTTTTAACCAGTGACCCCCTAATGGCTGATCCTTAATAAAACAAAGTATGCAACGATTTGCATCTTCACAGATGGATATTGGAAAGGGTTTGTGGTTTGGGTACTAATAGAATAATAAGTACCATGTATGGGATATGGTCATGTGGAGGAATACATTACAACATACATAGATATCAGCTTTGATGTATGCCCGTGCACAAGCTCTGCTCACACAGCAATCCTTGATTAAGTGCATACGACATAGATGTTCTTAGTTTGTTGTAACCATTTGCTAATTTGCATTTGCAAATTTCAGTGAATGTGCTCCAAATGAAAAACAAACATATTCAACTAAAATCCCTGTGAGACACTCCGCTAGTAAAATATTGTTCTATTGTTTCAAGGCTGTATTTTTATTGGAGTGCAATTCTTCACTATTAGCAGGGTACCAATGTGTTTTAATGACTGTGATGCTTCTCACAGATTACAGCCAAAGAATGAAATCAATGAGCTACCAAAAGCACAACTATAATTAGTCTTTCATTTAATAGTCTCAGACAAGGCTTTAACTTATCCCATCCACAACTAAGTGCTCTGTTGACACTGAAGAGCTGGTTTTATGCTACTTCCCATGGTGCATGATCAAGCCACTCTCCTTAAGGAAGTTGAGTGGAAGACCGCCGTTTTTTTTAAATCAGCCTCCAGCTTGTCACCAAACAATAATAGTTCTCAGACCCAGCTGTGGCACATTTGGCTGGCACACAGCATGCACTGCCTGAAAAGCTGCTCCCTGGACTCCTCTGAGGTAAAGGCAAATGAATATCCTGCTCAGAGAGTCCTTCACTATTTGACCAAAAAGCACACCAGGATTCGATTTTGGGCGTGCTCTTTCACAAGCAATTGCTCTAGAAGCAGCTTCTCAGCATGTGAATTGACAGYCTGAATAAATCCTTACCAAGAAAGCCTCTCTCTCCAGATGTAGCTCTAAATCCAAATTCCAAGCAATATTGTAACTGTCAAGAGAGAAGCGTGTGTATCAGAGATCTCCAGACCGAAAGAGAACTCAGAATCCATTCTGAGGGAGGGGAACTCGGCAATTACCCGCCAAACCATTGTTTGTTTTGCCACCCTAAATAGCAAGTGTAGCTTCAGACAATCAGCAGCACAATAGCATCGTGCTGCAGAGGAAGAGCTGTACCACCGAGATGCTTCACAGAGCCATCAGTCACTATATTCACTGCTCAGCGACATGTTAGACAATGGCAGAAACTAACCAGAAGGTCAGTGAAAGCAACCCCAATTTCCTGACATGCTCACAAAGGTTATTTGCTTTTTAACCAGGGTTCCATTCAACCCGGTAAAAATAAAAATTAAAATATCTTCTATTACACCTGCAGCCAGTGAACTTGCAAGAATTCAACTCCTGCTGCAGTTTGATGTCTTACTAAATACAAGTGCCATTGTTCCTACACACTGCTCTGCTCACCCAGTCCCATTCTGGAAAGATGAGGGAGGAAGATGAAGCATCCTCATCACCAGACTGACACAGCGACTAAGATGATGAGTTGTATCATCAACATTTGAGCCAAACTCCATCACACTAAATGGGAACTATATTGTTGTTGCCAGCAGACTTTGGATTTGAAACCTGAGGTCTCAACCAACTCCACCTGTACAGTTCCGCCTATCTCTTAGGGAACAATCACCCTGTACCACTGCTCTGCTAGTGCATGCCCCTTGCAGTCACCCCTGCACGGAGAGCTGGTACTGCAGAACCACAGAGCCGACAGGACCAAAACCTGTGATAATCCACTTGGTGTGTTCTCAACAGACCTGGCAGCCAAATTCAGATGATAAAGTCTTCATTGCCAGTCAAAACACAAGAAACTGAAAGCTTGCCAGCCCGTTTTCAGATCCCACACAGGCTCTGCAGCAATTACTAAAAAAAGAAGTATATGCCATCAATACTGAAAGATAAATATCTGTACAGAAAAAAAACTTCTTAAATAATGTGCTTAGATATGCTCTGAATACTTCAAAAACCCCACCCCAACTAACAAAACACTGGATTCCTGCAGATTTTCTGGACTCTTAGGCAGTAAGTCCATTTTGTAGTCATCACTTGTATTCTACTGTCCTCTTCACAGCTCACTACCGCTAAGGCCACTCACACATTTGCATGCTCATCTAGTCATATTTGTTAGAGCAGGTACTCCCAGTGTAGTACAAGCTGTAGTGTTGATATAGTAACAGCAGTGTAAACATGCCCTACTTCTGTCCAACACAGGGCCGGCCTACATGGCAACATGACTGTACCATAAGCTGCAGCATTCAGGTGTACCATTAACTCCACRCTAATTACTGCATGTTCGTGTGAGGTAGCTTAGTCTTATGCAAAACACAGCAAACCACTTCACACAGATGCACTTGTACCTCTAGGAGCCTTACCAGTAGAACAAAGGTGCTTGGGAACACTGCAGGGCACCAAGGTTGGACGGACACAGTTCGCATCCCTGCACCAGCAGAGCACACTGCCTGCCTGYAAACCCCATCCTGGCCCAAGCTTCAGGCAGAGGGCTTCAGCACAGGGCAGCTGGCAGCRGTCAAAAGCCCATCAAGAACCCTCCTGAGAACTTCCCAGCATGGCTTTCCACGTGCCAGCGCCCAGGAATGCTCGCTGGCATTGTTTAATTTCCTGCTCTAAATGTAGCCTTTGTGTCTGCATGGGGCAGCAGGGTGAGCACCAAACTTATTTGGCAGTCACTCTTCCATGCAGGTAAACATTTTTCCACTTCTGTCTATGAGAAATATCAGCTTATTTGTATCAAATTAATTATCAGCAAAGGTAAAAGTGGCAAATCTTGTATTTAGACAAGGCTTTAAAACTCCTTTATTCTCCATTTTGAAAGTTGGCTTTACTGTTCTTCTACACTATGTTCAATGGTTTCATGTATCATTCCCTGTTGAAGTCCAGGACTGTACATGGTTTGGTAGAAAAGAATGGGTCTCATTACTCGGAGTTTTATTTTAGTTTTAAATGACCACCGTAAGGATAAATTGCCTTGAAAAATACCTCCAAATCATTAGAAATACTTCCTAACCTTGCCATAAAGATTTCTTTTACCACTGTGACCTTAATGAGAATGTTTCCCTTAAGAATTGTGGAGAGTTTTATGAGAAAGCAGCAACAAAACAGTGAGAAACCTTGGCAACATAGAAGGGGAAAAAAAATCAATAAAAGGAAAAAAACCCAAACAAATAAAATAGTCTCTCAGAAAAAAGGCCAATACCAACTTTTAAGATGACCAAAGTCTAATATCCTCTCATTTGTAAGTTTAATTTGTTTTCTGTACTATTTTTATCTGACTGAACTACTATTATGTGAAGTACAGAAAAAAGGTCTTTTACTTAGAAGAATTCTTGCCTAGCTTTCTCCTAAATATGATATTCTTGGGAAAACAGGATATCACTTTAATAGATGGAAAGAACAGTCCACAGCCACAATACACAAAACCTGATCTACAGCCTTAGCTAACCCACTGCTTCACACATGCCTAGTTTTAAGAATGTGATGTGTTCCCTGAAGCCACTGACTCCCATCAGACACATCAATGGACGTAAATGTGAAGCATCAGTTTGAGCACCGTGCCAAACCCATGCCTACCATACCATAATTGAAACTCAGCCTACCTGCAAAAAACAAGAGTAAATACAGCCTCCCAAGGAACAGCAATGAAGGCATAACCCTAAAGGTGGTGAGAGGCTATCACAGCCATTCACAGCTAGAGAACATTCTGGAGAAAACCTGATCTCACTAAAATCCACAGGTCTTCTGTGCTCCATTCTAGAGGACCAAGAGTTCTCTCAGTGGGCACACTTTRTCTATTAAAATCAAAGCCTGACACCCCTAAAAACCCACACATCCTATATACTCTTAAATTAGATAATTTCATCAAAAATAATTGCTCTTCCTTTACCTTTAAGCCAAGTGACTGCTATTTTGCTAAAGTAGAGGCTGCATTCAAAAACACCATTACACAATGTCAAGGGCTTTCTAGTTAGGACCAAGTGAGCAGGCTCCCAGGAGGACCCATATAGGGCCTTGATCCCAGCTCAGATGTATTCCAGAGGCTGAGGGAGCTGGCTGACTTCAGCATAAAGCCAGAGAAGAAGCCTTCAAGCTGCCACTCTAGGCTGGCCTACATCTTCCCTGCTAAGAAGCTGTTCACGACATAAGGTCTGGGAAAGGAAAGATCAAAAAAACCCACTTGTTTTTGGTACATTTCCCACATTCATTCAAACACTTGTTTTTCATAAAGTATTATTATTGGATGGTTGGATTTTCAGAAAAAATACCAATGTTGTCAATTAATTTTTTTTAAGATTTCTATTTAGTGCAAAAGCTTTCGCCCTCTCTCAAAAACTAAACTCTTCTGTGCAAAAAATGTCCAGACTTTAGTTGACAGACAGTTCTGGAAGGCACAGAGAAACACGTTCACAATTCTTTCACTAATTGATGCATCGACTTATTACTTTAACAGGTCTGACATTAACATGTAGACATTTTTAGTGAAAGCCTCACAACTAATAATAACTTTTTGAATAAAACAAAGTCTTACCTTTTGATCTCCTAACATGCACACTTTTGGGATATATCTATCTATCTACATTTCTCAGGTCTCTGAAGAAAAGTATTCTATTTCTGTGCAGAAAAGTACTTTCAAAGTTCAATGTAATGACCAATGTTTACTCAGAAATCCTAAAGTGGTCTGCTGATTTTACAAACAGAACTATACAAACAGGGAACACTTTACCAACCTCCCAATTCAGGTATCTCACGCGTGGAAGACAGCAACCATTTAATATGGCACCACAATACCCATATATGAGTTGAGGATATTAAAAAAAACAACAAAACAACCAAAAAAAAAAAAAAAAACAAAAAAAAACAACTGCCACAATAAAACAGGAAAGAAAAAGTAACTGACTTAAACCAATCACTTAAACTCTGGGCAATGCAACAGAACTTGCATGCCTTCTTCTGCTAGAAGTGCCTACAGTTCTTCAGAGAAGTAGCCACAATCTCAACATTACATCTCACTGAGAAATTTATCATCTTCTCCATCYGGTGGCCCTCCTCATTCCCATCACTAGTTATTACATTGATTCAGCAACCGACTCCAAGGGAAAAATACCACTCACTAATTACCATAGAGTGGTGTTCATTCAGCACTTCAGTTTTCCTTGGAGGCTTCTTACCCAAACATTAACCCTCAACCAAACCAACCTCAGCTGTTTCAACATTCTCTTTTTCTTTTTTTTTTTTTTAATATGTATATAAAACAGAAGAACCAGACCAGTTGCAGTCAGACTTCTTGGCAATTTAACATTTTTAACCGAAGTAAATTATAAATTATGCAAGTGGAATATTTATTTATATGAAGAATTTTGTGGGTTATTTTAAAGGTAGGATTGGAACTGCTTTTATATAGTAAGTGACTGAGAAATCTCTGGATGTTTTCTTGTATAAACTTCATGCTACCAGCAACGCTACAGAACAATTTTGCTTTTGTCAAGGACGCATGCACATTTTAATTAAACACTTTAATTATGAAACAGTTGCTTATATAGCTGCGCAAACCAAAAATGGTTTGAGTGTTAGGTTTTTTTGATCTGTTCTAATAGAAAAGATAGTGTAATTCAAACATAACAAAACCAGAGTGTTCTTCTCTCTGCAGTAAGAGGGGAAAGACACACAGCAGGAACTAAAGGAGAACTTGAAAGGCTCCGTGCTGGCCGCCTATCAGGGTCCCCACTATTTGCATACCAAAGGTAGCAGACATCTGGGGGAGAGTCTGTGCGGTGCCTTAYTGCCGTCTTCTGCGGGGCCCGTGCCGAGGGAATTCTGCCCCAGCCAGAAATGGGGCTTCCAGCCCTTTTATGCTGCTCCGGCCTGTTTACCTACCATAACGGGGTCAGAGCACAGGAAGAAATCTTAACCCTACGTTTGAGGCAGAGAATGCTGCAAGCCCAAGGACCTGGCCACATGTGGGATTCAGTTATCRGCAGCAACTCTGCCAACCAGTGCTAATGTAAACCCCAAATGTAGAACAAAAGCTTCAACTCAGCTGCTTCTGCTTGAATCCTACTTTGAGACTAAAGTCACATTGGAGAAGTGCTCTGAGACATTATAACAGGCATCACAGAAATGCTAAGTACTCTTTTTCCAGGCTATTTTTAGAAAATTACTGAAGAGCAAGGTGTTACACCTCTGCCATGTACATTGTATTTTCCATACTTGCATCAATTACACAGTCAGGTAAGAATGGTCACACATGAACATACACTCTCAGAGTGAACACYACATTATTTTTAAATTTTCTAAATGTTCTTGAGAGATGCTTCCCCCCTTCCCCAGCTGACCATTGAAACACTGCACAGCTTCACAGTGTGTTGCTGTGCTTGGACATCCTCCAACTCAGGACACTCCAGAGTGAAAAGTCAAGTAGAGAAAGAAGGAGAACACAAAGATGAAGGCACTGAGAGGAAGGAAACTATCAAATATCACAGTCTCAACAAGCCATTAYTTTTCTCTGGGATCAGCTAGAGGGTTAGCAATGTGCTTCTAAACTCCATGCATAACAATAGTAGTAAATTACTAACAAATTAGTAAATGTAGTAAAACAATGACTACCAAATTGAATCCTTGCAAGCACAAGTTTGAATATTTCACTCTAAAGCTCAAAGCAGGTACTACACAAGAGTTTTGAAAACACTGTTTTGCATAGACTGACAAGAATTGTGATCAGATATGTAAGACTGGGGGGTTGGAGTGGGCAAATGTACTATTTTAAACCAMAGCACATCAGCAGGAGAGCTGGTATTTGAAATTTTTTAAAGGSAAATATCTTGATAAAATTTACCTGCTGTAAAGCCAGTTTAAAAATTCTGTGTATGTTTTTTAATGGAATCTCAGCTCCAGTGCATTGGGTAACAAGTCTTAGTGAAACAAAGCATTCCTGTTTTTCAGCCAGCTATTAATCAGGTTATGTTGGTACCCCTTAATAGAAAAGAACAATTGCTACTAAAGGAATATAGCAATTAAATCACCAGGGCTAAATTGCTACATCCTTTCAGTTGGCTTTAGGAGTGGGATTTTAGTGATGCAATCTCCACCAAAATTTCTTCACAAAGATTCTCTTGCAACGTGTCACAGTGGGAGAAGGCAAAAGTTTGCTCACCACCTCTTCAAAAGCTGCCCTTAATCCTGGAGAAACTTTAAGACTTTTGGAGGTCAGAGCTCCCTTTTGACAGGCTCCAGATGGCCACAGTCAACCAGAGACATCTTTGCCATGATCTCCCTCTTTCTCTTGATATTGAAAGTCTCTACAAAAATTAATATGGTTTGAAAATATATCACCTTTTCACTGAAATCTTTTGGTAGGAAGGTGTATTTTATTCACCTCTCAGCTCTATCTCCAAGCTAAATTCACAATCACATATGGTAGAAGCTTCCACAGGAAGTAATTGGAGTGGGTATCACAACCAAAGGACTCCTGTTGCTGTTCTGAAAGCAAGTGTTGAGATCTCCATGTAGGTGCACAGATCTCGGAAGTATGATCTGGCCCCCGGACATGATAGGTTTCCTATAAAGAACAGTGTTACTATAATCCCTCTCTTGTCATGAAATATTCAATTTTCTTTCTCATTCTTACAAAATAAAATGCTAAATTACCTAGTTTAGTAGGTCAATGTCAAAACTTATGATGAAAAAGAATCTTCCTAAGAGAGTTTCTTAAAACCTGTATAATCAGGTTGGTAATGCTGCCCACAGGGAAAACCCATTAGCAGAAATCTCTAACACATTTCAAAACGCTAAACCTAAGTGGATTGTGGGTATGCCTGTTTGCTACATTGCAAGCAGCCCAACTCATCTGGAAGCATTGCTACATCTCAGTGCACTGGTTTCCCTCTGCACATACTTGCTGTAGAAATCTGCTAATGCAGCCAGCAGACAGATTTTGTGAAGATGAGGAAAGTAGATTTCATCTTCCTCACATAACTGGAAGACATCTTGTAGCTGATTTCAAGGGTTAAACTCTACTCCTGAACTTCAATGCTCAGAAATTCTATGCACTCTCTTTTTAGAGTACTCTTCCTTCCTTCCTATCCGCTAACACAATAGGGAAAGCTTTGTTATCATTAATCATCTTCAGAGCCCTKGGGATTCTCCGAGTACTTGCACTGCTGCAGCCTCCCTGGAAAAACCCAGAGACKTGCACCAAAGTTTCTGTCAGAGTTCACTCATGCAGATTTTCATTAGTAACTGGATTTACAAGCTGGGGACACAGTTAATGCTTCATCTGAACTCAAAGAAACTAAATCTTTGATAATTATCACCAGAATCAATATTTTTAAATAAAGGATTTGACCTTTTTTTTTGCCACAAGGATCTGTAATCCTAAAGGAGGAAAAAAAGACAGATTTTTCAGCATAAAACCAAATAATGTCTTACACTGCACAGAACATCACTAGATATTAGAAAAGGTAAGATAAGGATTGTAAAGAGAGATGGAAATGTATCAAAAATTACACATTTTTGAGAAAGAATGATTGTGCCTTAACAGAGAAAAATTTATCCAGACTAAACACCTTAAATAGCAGGCACTGTATGTGTTTAGCAACAATTATTTGACTAATTCATCTTGTCATCCTCCTAACAAATAGCCCCCCCAAAAAAGCAGCCTGTCTTGTAATTTCTGGAGACTTTAAAGGAAAAGGATATCCTGTAGAAATTAAAGAAAAGCAACAAGGCTGAGAAAACATTTGTAAATAAGTCATCAACATTCTGATTAGATCTCTAACTCCTTGATCTAAATGTCTTCATTTCTTCATGCATTCTGCTACTTAAAACTGGTTTAAAAAATACATTAGGAGCAGGAATAAACAAAGACAAAAATGTAGTCCTGATTTCTCAAAATCTTTTTATCTGTAGGTGCAAATTCTGCACTTATTTATAGCTGTTTCCTCAACTTAATGCCCGCTCTTCATAGAAGTACAATGCCAGCATTAATATACCCAGTCCCCTMTCTGAAGCTGAAAGATACAATGCTCAGATGTGGAGAACTGAATTTTTTAAACTCTTCAGACAACTCTTATGAATTCCACAAACAGTCCAGCAACACAATTCTGCAACTAAAAATAAACYAACAGCTTCTGACTGAGAGTCCAGTTCCAGCATCCCCGGTGCCATACAGACTTAKGGGGCATTTGTGCCTAAAACTATGTGAACATTAAGTAGTTGTGCAAGTGTATGTCAAGATAAATGTCCCTACCAATCCACAAAATGATTGTTTTTATGCATAATTGCGGTAACTACACATGCAGGCTAGGTCCATAGCGTTGATTTTACTTGCCTGTCCTTGTGCTACTACAATACTGATAATTTGAATCTAATTTATTCTCATTGTTTACACAGTTAACAAGGTGCTGTGTGTGTACACAGAGGGCTGTGAGCTAAAACTTGGTGGCTTGCTCCACAGAAATTGCAATCTAAACAAAAACTCTCCACTGGAGAGTAGATTGGTGTTCACTCCACTGAGAAACAGAAGGGAAGAAACAAGAACAAGCAACAAGGGATGACAGGAACAGTAAGGCAGAGGGATGGGGTAGAAAGCTACAGAAATAACCCGGCACACGACACAATAGTTCACAGCACTGAACGGTGGGACAGTGGGACAATGGGCACATTTTACATCACACTTTCATTTATGAAAAGGGATTTTCAATGCTTTCCTACTTCAGGAGAACAAAAAGAACACAAACACRGTAAAGAACAGGAGGTGGTGACCACATAGTGGCAAGTAACCACTCTGGTGGTCACTGTGGACATATCTAAGGTAGATAGATTAGGATAAGACATCTGACTAGGATGCAATAGTAGACGCTAAATAAGTGAGAAATTATCCCCCCTTAGCCCCAGACTATGTTCCTGCACTCATCAAGACCTCTTTCCAAAGGAATCGGGCTATAAGRCACATTAATGACACCGCACTCTCTCGAAGTCAGGTTGCCTTTAGCAGGGTCTGGMGCAGGCACATCTGAGAAGGGTGGTCTCATCAAGCACAGTATCTTCAGCCAGGCATCTTTTCTCTGTCAGCCACCATGTTGTGGAGCCTGTTCACCCAGATGCTTTATCCCATCATTTAAATGCTGCTTTAGACAACATTTTTTACCCTCCTTTTGATTGATGTCCAGCCCAGCACATTATCCTTTCCTTTAAATTGATGTCACTTTCTTTAAGAGCCTAAGCATCATTCTAAACTGTGTTTTAATTGCTATTTATACGTCCCTCAAGTGTGCAGGACCATTTATTGTTCAGCAAAGGCCAGGACATTTTATAAATAAAATCCTCACTTGCTACTGAGAATAATAATATTAGCTGACAGCATCTGGATACGCTTCAAAGCAAAGATTTTACTTTTGCAAGACAAAGCTAAAAACACAGATGGCATAAGCTAGTGTGAAACCTGCAGCAAGCTTTTTTACCCCCCATTCTTCCAATACCATCACAAGTTGGTGAGTAGGAGGAAAGTTAAAGCTTACATACATCCCAGCATGCCAACCCATGTCCTACTGAGATACTTGACTGTCTATTGCTTCTAAGCAGCTGGAAAAATGTCAAACTGTCATCACTGATTAAACTGGGATTTTATAGAAAGCATCATACATATTGTCAGAATTTTAGAATTATTTTGTACGATGGAAATACAAAAATTGCTAACTGTGCTTCAAAACACATTTTCTTCCCATTCCCCTCTGTTTCACATTAGTACTTACTCAAGGCTGTACCTACCCAGTAATTATGGACTTCACCTTGCTTTGGAGAGTTGGGTATTTACCCACCATGATTTTTCACTGAAAAGCCTGTACTACTCCTAAACAGCCTGGAACCACACAGATGTCTTCACAAACCTTTCTGCCACTTGCTGTCTCCAGGCTCATTCCTGAGCACTTGAGTGCAGCTGATGCCAGTGATTTTGATCTCCACAGCTCACCTGCAGTTCCCTGCCTTTCCCTCTCTCAGCTCAGGAAGTAACTAGCTCTGTTGTACAAACACCTTGTTAGAGATAAGAGGACCATGTATCCAAGACCATACTGTATTAGCCTTTACTATTCAATGCAAACCTTCAAATTGAGAACCCAGAGCCTTCTGACTCCCRTCTCCTCTTGTCATCTTGAGATCCATCATTATTTAAATTTCCTTAACCTTGAGAGAAAGCTTGAGCATGAAAGTCTTTCATCTGAATTCTCTGTCAGGTGGCAGACTTTGTGTGTTGTGTAATCCCTTCCTATGTGTGTGCAAAGATGGCATCAGCCAAACTTGCCAATATTCATTCAACAAAACCTCCATGTAACAAGACCTAGAAGTACTTGGCACTGAGAATGGAAAGGGAAGATCTGAGAGTCAACAGCAGGGGTGAGAGATGGCATCTGCTCCTAGAGGTGCTACAGAGGGGGACAACTAAAGCTTCTGCATTCCAGGATAGTGCTGCACCACCAGCCTAAAACCTGGCTGGCCATACTGGGGCAACCTGTCCCTACCAGTCACACAGGGAGAGTCCAAGCAATGCTCCACAGATCCCTGCTGTGGGGCTGCCCACCACCAGCCCTTGTTCATGGTGTCTTGTTAAAGGGTTAATCACAGGTTCAGCATRATTGGTCTCCTCAGTACCACCAGTGAATCCTCAGTAAGGAGGTGAATGAGCTCACTGGCACTACAGAGACGGTCTCAGGCACCTGCCCTGTCCCTGAGTGACCACAGGCTCTCCTCCAGCCGTGGCCTGACCCAGCCCAAGGCAGCAGCACCCCCGGGGCAGAGGCTGCTGTGCACAGCACAGCACCAGTGTGTCAAGACAGGCTGTTCCACCRACAGAGGCACCACACACAGCCTTTGGGGTATCACCAGGACAGGGCCCCACACCACCCCAACTCAGCCCAGCTTAAGGGACCCAGRGCAGCCACCAGCAACACGGAGGGACTGGGCTGGACCAGCACTTAAACACCTTGGGTGGGACCAGGCGGAAGCACAGGATGGGTGGAGAGCAGCTCTCTCTGCGTGGGGAGGGGCTGGCAGCGCTGCGGTCACCGCGGGCTGGGCATGGCCACAGACCTGCTGRGACACTCGTGGGTGACCCTGTCCCCGGGGCCATCCCCAGCCCCACAGTGTGACTCCAACCCTAGTGCCGTACTGAGCCGTGCGAGTGACCCTGTTCCCAGTGCTGTCCCCAAACTCGCGGGGTGATCCAGTCCCCSGTGCAGCCACCAGCCCCGTGGGGTGATTCACGTCCCCAGCAGGGTGACCCTCA